>JAQZBX010008116.1:0-48825 GCA_029593785.1 Cabassous unicinctus | reverse complement strand
AAAAAAAAAAAAAAAGAATGCCATGTGAAGAGGTAGAGGCACAGGCACACACAGAGGGAAGACGTCTATGTGACAATGGAGGCAGAGTTTAAAGTAATGCAGCTACAAGCCCTGGAACGTCAAGAATTGTTGGCAACCAACAAAAGCTGGGAAGAAGCAAGGAAGGATACTCCCTTAGAGCCTTCAGAGGGATAGTGACTCTGCTGACACATTGATTTTGGACTCTTAGCTCCCAGAACTGTGAATCATTTCTGAGAATCAATCTGAGAAACTGAGAATCAGTTTCTGTTGTCTTAAGTCACCCGCCTGTGGTAATTTGCCACAGCAGTCCTAGGAAACTATATACCATTGGAAGTTATTTTGCTTATTTTATTTTTTTATCATTATTCATTGCTCTCCAAAATGCAAATTTATAAGGAGTTAAACTTTATCTCTCTGGTGCACTGTTATATCCCCAGAAGTTATAACAAAGCCATTACATTGTAGATGCTCAATATTTATTACATGAATGAAAGGAGCTTAAGATTTATTCTACTGTAACTCACTATTCCTCAAGAACATACAGAATATAGTGGATATTGTTATATTGGAGATGCATTTACCATTATACAAGACTTACATTGTTATTTTCTGTAAGCAAAAGTATGGTTATTACAAGCAAATATCACTTGTTCATTGTTTCTGCAAAGAGTACCACGATGTTCAGATTCCCCATGAACCATTATGACTTTCCCAATTGGGACAGAAACCAGTCTGGAGATATTCAGAATTATAGTCATATTATTCATGGCAAAAGAGCAACTAATTTTTGTTTTATTAAGAATTCCAGGCTAAGAAAAGCAATTAACATAAAGAAAAGTGGAGAATTAGAAAGAGGAAGAGGGAAGAATTTTGGTGATGGAACAGAAATATAGTAAAAGTTCACAGTAAATTTTTGGCAGTTACTGACCAGAAGCCAATGTCATAGGAGTTTACTCTGTCTTGATAAGTTACCCAAAGTATCAAAGTATTAAAATAGTGTTTTAGTTTCTTACCTACTAAAACAAATACCATGCAATAGGTTGGTTTAATGACAGGAATTCATTGGCTCACAGTTTTAGAGTCTAGAAAGCTTGCTTCTTCCCCGGGTCAGTATGTTCTGGCTATCCAGCAATCTTTGGGGTTCCTTGGCTTTTCCATCATATGGCAACACAAATGGCAGTATCTTCTTTCTTCTCTGGGTTCCAATTTATGATTATTCCCTATGGCTTCCCTCTCTCTCTTATTTTCACTCTGTTTACAAAGGACTCCAGTAATCAGTTGGGTCACATCTTAACAGAACTAACATCTTCAAGAGATCTTATTTACAATGGGTCCACATCCACCAGAATGAGAACCAAGACCAAGAACCGATCCAAACTGGGATAAACATTTCAACCTTTAACAAGAGGTTAAAGAAAGTTTGCAAGAAAGCTATGAAATATTCAACATCAATATAACAAATGACAACGACCTAAACATAACTAATTTCTAAATGAGTATACCAGACCAAAATATACAAGCAAACAAACTATAGGAGAACAGACTGAAGACCTCTGAAGGTTGCATTGGTGCTATGAACTTGAAAACTTAAAGCAGACTGAGTTTAATTTTAGTTGTTTCTGCTTATTAGTTGGGTGATCTTAAACAAGTACTTTAATCTCTCTGAGTTAGTCTCACCTAAATAATGGGTAAAATACTAGTGCCTGATTCAATAGGTCAAGGTCTATTTTCCTTGTATTTATTTTATTATCATGATTATTATTTAATTGTGATGGTTGGGAAAGCCTTAGGGGCTCTTGGAAATAAGGGAAGTGGCTATTGTCCCAAACCCACACCTTATCAGTGACACCACCTTTCTCTCTCCCCCAGATATTCTCCCTCCTTCCTCCATCACCATGACCCTCATGACCTCATACTTATTCCAGATTTGTAAAATGGTGGGATTTCTACCTTGCCAAGCACTTTAACGAAAAAAGAAGAAAACGTATATTTGATGAAAAAGAGAGAAATAGAAAATCTATAAACCTTATATATAAGAACCTCATGAGGTATAGAAATATTGTTAAAAGCAAGATATTCTGAGAGTAAATTCTTAAACTTATTTAGGAAGAAAATTTTCAGAATAGAATGGGATTGTGATATATTTAATTGTAGAAGCCATTGCATTTTTTAATCCAAAGTACAGTGGTATTATACATACACAAGTCCCATCTCAAAATATAACAAGAAAAATATTTAAATTTTGCATGTTTCTATTAATCTGGGTTTTTATTTATTCTCTTAAAATATGAGTTAGTGATACCAGTTAGGGGTTTAAAACTATTAATGGCAGAAATATGTAGAAAATCCAATCTGTAAACACACTGTGCTTTTCCTGCAAATTGAGACATATCACCGCTATTCCATTTTAGTGGTAAAACACCAGTGTTAAAACAGGAGCATAGTTTGGGAGTGACAACCTGAATTCAAAACACAGGACATATCAAAATGCCAAATATATCTGCATGTAAGAATACAGAAAGAATTAGCAAAGGGATGAAGAAGACAAGGTGACAAGGATGTCTCAATAAAGAAAGAAAACTAAGTCATTGTGACATGTTATATATTTTAATTTTGCAAGAATATCGATAACCATTTATCTTACAGCGATATTTTTTGAAAAATAGCAGTGCTTGAAATAGGAAAAATCTAACATATGTTCAAAATCTCAGTCAATACTTTTTTTTGGCAGCTCTTCCTTAAGAAATTGAGAAAATAACTTGTTATTCAAGCTCAGCCACCTGTGAGTATATTCATAAAAATTAAAGTTTTAGCCTCTCCTACTTACAAAACAATTAATGGATGGAAAATTCATATTTGTGTGGCAGGGCACTGTTGTCCAAGGAGTATGGCATCTGTATTTTTTGAAGTTTGAATGTGTATAGTCTTGTTCCCTATTCAGCTTTTTTTAAGCTGGCAAATAGGCTGAAATTAATAGCTGAGATGGTAAAATGGCTAATGTTTTTATTCTTTACTCATTCATCAGCAAGATTTATCAGGCACCTATTACGGGTCATTCATCACCAAGCTATGGGGATGCAAGGGACAACAGGACTCAGATTCTTCCTTCAAAGAACATGCACTCTTGTGGGAAAGACAAACAGGTGAAGGGATAATTATTAGTATTATACAATGGGATAGTTGCTAATAAAGATTGGAAAGAATTAGCAAAGAGGTGAGGAGGACAGGATGAGAGTGAATTCTCAATAAAAGAAGAAAATTAACAAGTATTAAGTAGTTACTATTGCTTCAGCAATGTGCTTGCTAGTTTCTAAATATATTCTATCATCTAATCATCACAACACTATAAAATGAGCAAGATTGATGTTTATGGGGGGCAGTTAGACAAACCGAGGGATTTATAGAGATCAAGTAGGTTATCCCTAGGTCTTCAGCAAGGATGTAATGGGAAAAAAGTTTAACCCAGATATTATGAACCTTCCAAACTATTGAATTTTGAAAGTATTGATGTTTCCAAAGTATTAAAATATCCAAAAAATCCAAAATGTTGAAATACATAAAATATTAAAGAAGTTGTAGACTGACAAAGAGGAACAAGGCATTCCAAATCATAGCCAAAGCATGGTGGCATGAAGGAGAACAGTAAGACAGAGGAAGAGTCTGACATCTGTGTGATTGGCGCAGAGAGCACCTGCATGGAGTCATGAGAGGTGAAGGAAGAGTGGTGGGTAAGGGCCAGATAATGGATCTTATGAGTAGTGGGGATGCAACAGGTGTTTTTAAGCAAGAGGATAACAAGATGAAATTTATGTGTTTGTTGTGTGGATATATGCTGTAGAGATCCAGGTTGTTAACACTTAACTTTGTCTTCCTGACCTATGCCTGCATTTATGGGAACTTTTCAAAACATATTTGTAGTTACCTTCTCCTCAGGGAGTTTTTCCAGTCCCTATTCCTTCCTCTTATTTCTAATCATCACATTATTTTTGGTTTCCCCAATTTCCATTGGATGGGATTCACTTGCACTGGAATTTTGATCTTTGTCGTGATACTTTAAAAGGACAATTCAGTTTAATAGTTGTCTGACTTTTATTTTAGCATCTGCTAGTTATACCTCAATCCTCAGTTCCTTCCAATGCAACTCTAACCAAAATCAAGCTCCCAGACACAGTTATTGTCTCAGTAACAAACCCATTTTAGTCCTGCTTGTCTAGTAAATGAGATTGCAGAATATGTGTTACCAGAAGCAAGTATCATTATGGATGTTTCTATATAGCCCAAAGGTCAACTGAGGTCATTGAGTCCTTTGAGATTTTTACATGAAGTTAAATTGACACCCCTACCACCACCATGCATGTTCAGTGGGAAATTTGATACGCACCCTCATAATCCTAAAAATTCCTTAAGGCTTGCTTTTTTCAAAAGCTATTTTTAATTCAAATTTCCCTGACTTTTCTTAACCCCTGATCTCACTTATATCTCACTTCCATAGATATTTGTCTTTCCATGTCCTATACTAACAGAGAATGCATATGCTTTAAATTGCTGTCCCAAAAGACCATTCAATTACAGAGTATATGTGCAGCAAACTCCTGAATTTGGGAGCAATTGGGGATAGCAGCTTCACTTATATAATTACCAAACAAATGCAAAATTAAATATTAAATACTACCGCCCCTAAAAATCTTCCAACCACTTTCCCTTGATTCCAAAATCAGGAATTTATCAGTGGCTAACACTTATTGACAGTACCATCTCCTCCCATGACACTCAATGATATTTCTTTCTCTATTTTCTCTCACATTCTCTCGCTCTTTGTCCCTCCCTACCTTTCTCTAGTATCCCTCAATTCCAAATTTCAGTACATTTCTCTAGTAGGACAGTTTACTTATTTGATTCTTTCTTTCCAATCAAACCATGCACTCAAGTGTTCACCTTGCATGCCTAAAGAAGGTAATATGCTAAGCAAAAAGTCATTTCTCTGGAAGGAAATTCTGCCATTAGGGGAAGATGTGACTCTACTTAGTTGTGATTTTAAATACAATTTTTCTCTTTTTCTATTAGAGCTTGGTTTGAAACTCATTGGTTTTTTTAATTTGGAAGCAGTCGGACACAAATATTTCTTAAATGAAACAATAAAAAAAAAACAACTGTCATTTAGTTACATGTAGATAGAGCCAGAAAGGTAAAGGAAAAAGGAGAAAAAAAAGGTGGGAGATAGACAAATGAAGGAGACAGGAGTAGGGAAAGACAGGAAGAGAAAAGAATCGAGAAAGGGAGAGAGTTAAGGTAAGGAAGCCTAGGTTTGAAGAAAAATTTAGTTAGGAGTAAGTCCCCTGGGTTGTGGTTTTAATTAGAATTTAAATAGAATTCTCCACTCTGTTCAAAACCCTCCAAATGGCTTCACAACATAGAATAAAAACCAGTGTCCTTTCAACAGCCCTCAGGGCCCTGTGCTACTTCCTTTCCTTTCTCACCTCTCTGATCTCATCTTCTACACTCTCATTGCTTTCTTCAGTTCAGCCACAGAGACCTTTTCCTCAATAATAATTGGTATGCTTTCCCTTCCAGGGCCTTGTCCTTGCTATTTTCTTTTCCTGAAATATCTTGCCTCAGATATTTACATGGCTCACACATATACCTCCCTCAGGTCTTTGCTCAAATATCAGCTTCTCATTGAGGCTTCACCTAAATATTTTATTTAAACTTGCAATCCCCACCCTGCCCACCTCTTCCAGCTCTCCCATCTACCACTTTGCCTTATTGTTCTGTAGCTAAGATCACCAGCGACATATTGGATATTTTACTTATATGTTTGTCTATTGTCTTTGTTCCTCTTTAGAGGACAGGGATTTCTGTCATTTTGTTTACTACTCCTAAAACTGTGCCTGGAGCATAGAGTTATTCAACACAATTTTAGTAATAGTTGAATCACAAAGCTATTACCAGTTATCTAAATTGTGTATTTTGATTAACTAATTAATCACTTTTTCTTCAAGGGCTCTACCCAGAAAGGGCTGCATGGCCTGCAAATAGGGGGAAAGCAGAGGAACCTGGAAATTAGATGGGATCCTAAATTATTGAATCAGTGCTTCCTGATTGTGTTCAGTAGACTTGTGGTCTTCAAACATTTTTTACTCATATACTTCCTAAAACACTTTTGAAAACGTGGTGCTCCCTTATATATTTTGAGGCTGCCATTTGAAATTATTCTTATAAGATTAATTGCAAAGATTGAATGTAACTACCGAGATTTAAATAAAATGCTTACATCACTCTTTTAAATGGATCCAATGAAATAAACAGCAATTAGATATTTGTATTATTCAGCCAAAGGGATGCTGATGCAAAATACCAGAAATCTGTTGGCTTTCATAAAGGGTATTTATTTGCTATAGAAGCTTACAGTCACAAGGCCCTAAAGAGTCCAACTCAAGGCACCATAAGAGGTACTTTCTCACCCAAAGTCATTGGCCACGTGTTGGAGCAAGATGGTAGGCGATGTCTGCAAGGGCTCAGCCTTCCTTCTTCCTCTTTTGGCTCCATGGTACCAGCTTCTTCCAACATAAGCTGTCAGCTGGGATAAGTCTCATATCTCTCCCAGGGCTCATTCCTCTCTGGGCTCAGTTGCTCTGCTCTCTCCCCAAGGCCAGCTATAAACTATTAGGTGAACACCTCGTCTCTCTTCCCGGGGCCTCTGCCATGTCTAGTGGAGCCTTCTCTCTTTCCTCACATATCTGCTTCTTTGTGTGTTTCCAGCATCAAAATTCGAACTTTCTCCTCTGCTATGTTGTTTTCTCTGTGAGTCCCAGCCCACCAAGGGACTGACGTGGCTCAATCAAAGCACTAATCATAATTTAATCAAGTAAAAGGAAAACCTCTGAAGTTAATACAATCTAATACACCTAGAAGAAGAGACCAGTTTAAAAACATAATCCAATATCTATTTTTGGAATTCATAAACAATACCAAACTGCTACAATACTCAATATCATCTATTAAAAATTGTTTTCTTTAATTCTCAGACATTTTACATCATTTCTTTTTCTCTTTGAATCATGTTTTCATTCCACGTTTCTCCACTGAATTCTATGTTGATGTCATATGTTTACATGCTTGAAAGTCTTTTTACTGATTACTTTTTCATATTATCTATGTGGAAATGTGAGCATATTTTTTGAGAATGCAATGTATGTTCATCTTTTGAATTATCTTTAAAATTATTTTAGTATGTAATTTTTCTAAGTAATATAAATATATAACAATTTGAAAAGGATTTATTGGAAATACATCACTAAATGAGATGGATGAAGCTCTTTTTTTCCCCAATTAGTTGATGTACTCTTGGGTAATTATCACTTACTGTTAGAATGAGACAGGGATTCAATATCACACTTATTTCTATTTTTCATTTTGTCTAATTAAAAACTGAGAAATGTGTCCCATAAGTAAGAATATGGGAATTTTAATTATTTGAAATCCTTCCATGCTATAAGACAAATATCACACAGTGCCATGCTGCATCATAAAAATTATTTCCAGTTATCTTTCAGTTGACAACTCCATTAGATCCACCTTCAATTTTGTTGAAAGCAACAAATTGAAAACCATCTCTGTTACTCAGACATAAAAAGTAATACACTTTTTTCAACACCAACACTAATTTCCATTTGTTTGGTGACCTGGAGATTTTTCTACCTGGGGTAATACACCAATAATGAGATAAAGTATGGTAAATACATATTTTATTTTCTTTTGTATAAAGGGATAAAGGTCTTTAGAATGAGTAGAGGAGGAACACTTGAATCCCACTGACTCTTTCTCAAGCTCATCAATGTTAGGAAACTGTACAGTTTGGACCTGTACATGCATCAGTTGAAGATACTAAGGTTCATTCCCTTAAAGCAATCCTTCTACTCACATACCCTTGCTTGAAGCTGCTACTTTAATAAACTAGTCTTATAAATGAAAATCCTAAATTATTTATGGGGTTAATAAGCTTACAAAATGATGCATTATTTTTAGTATCACATGTTCTTAAAATATTCACTTGTTCACTGGCATATGAAGAACATATGAATGTTTTTTGATGAAGAAACTTGATTGGCTTGTTTAACCGACACTTAGTAAATCGTGTGTAAGCACTGTACACTTTTCCTTTTTAACATTATTTGACAACTCACAGAACTAATATTCCATTTGTACACGTTTAACACTATGCTAGATGTTGTTACTGAAAGGCATACATATATATTTATATATCTATAGATCTATATATATATTTCAAGAAGGAACTTTGAGAAGCAGATGGTTGATGAGGACATAAGAATGTGAGTTCTGACTGAAAGAATCTGAGAGAGCAGAGAGAGACCCAGGGCTAAGCAGGGTGTTATGCTTTTAGAAAAGAAAAGAAGCTAGTTGAAGAAATATGGAGGTGTGGGAGGGGATACTCAATGTCACTACCAAATTATTATATAAGAGACTTTGACAAGACTTTCCAACATCTAGGACATTTCATACATATTCAATAGATAAGCTGTTGCTGATAATAGCATGTTTCTCTTCTTGAAGCAGTAGCTGGATGGGGAGCCTAGACAGAAAATAACATTGCATCTGCAGAGATCAAGGAAGTTAAGAAAATTCATTAAGCCTCAAATGGGTGCTAGGAGAAATGTGTGATTTAGGAGGGGAGAAAAAGAGGATAGCAAGGCCTAAAACATAAGGGCTACATGGAAAGCTGTCTTATCTGGATAGAAAGATTATAAAGTTCAGATGAGGACAATAAATTCTTTAAATTAATATAAGATGAGTGAATATGTGAGATGCGGAAGATTTTAAATATTTGGCTTGTTTGTTTGTTTGTTTGTATAGTCAGCTTTCTGTCTGAGGCTGCATAGCACTGTAGGCAAAACATGTGTGCTAAATGCAGTGCACAATTTGAGGAAAGTGTGACACAAGAGAAGTGAAATGGATTACCAGGCCTTAAGCAGGAGGTGAAATCTGTACTGAGCTACTAGATAGGGGGAACTGAAATCACCCAAGACACAGAGCATATGACGGGATGTGTCCACGAGTCATCTCTTGAAGGCCTTCTTTGGATGTGCCTTTTCTTTTCATAGACCCCCCAGAAGAATGTTCATCTAAATATTATAGGGGCCATATGGACAAAGCGTTACTGCTACAAATTGCATTAATTCACTATGAGGGTATCTTCTATACTTTTCAGTCATTCTCTTTTACTTATCTTTGCAATGGTTTCTATGTTTCTTAACTGTTTTAAATGTATGTTCTGGATACTGTGAAAAGAAAATGCACATTTAATGGTTGTGGACTAAGTTTGAACTAATGGTGAACTGGGTGACGAACCTAAGATGCCAATTAATCAAATCCTCAGTAAAACCTAAATTTGCAAGGTCCTTTTTATACAAAGGACTATGGTCAGTCCACAGAATTACTAAAGTATGCAAGTTCCAGCAAGGATTTAAATGTGAAATCCAAGAGCAGGCTTATATTTAGCTTTAATATCAGTTACTATGACAACCAATGGGCTATTTAAAGTTATTAGCATTCTAACCCACTGAGCTAATAATGTGGACAAGAATGGCATAAAAGTTGAGCAGAAGCAAACTAATTCAATGTCATATCACATAGCAATGATAGGCGAAGCCATGCAGGCTTTAAGAGGGTTCAGAGGGTTTGGGAACAGGCAGTTAAAAGTAGAAATCAATCAGCAATTCTTATAACTAGCAGCTGTTATTTATACCTGGTATGCTTATCATGTTCTTAAAGCTTCTTTAAATTCTATGCTCAAGATTGGTAAAACAAAACAAAAAGTCAAATTTGAATGGATAAATTGGTATTTAACCAAAATATTTTACAACTATATGGTCTACATTTTACTAACTATCCCCTGCTTCATCCCAAGCACAAGGTCCAGAGTGGGATGTAAAATTAGCTCCAGGATATCCAGAAGATTTTAAAAAGAATAAAAAAGTGATATTATAAGGAAGAAAGGATCAAGTTTCATGAACTGCAACTTGAAAGATAGATTCATCTGCTAAAAGCAGCAAAGAATGGTATAGCATAAGATGTTAAAACAGATGGCCTAAGTCAGTGCTACATCACACAAGTATGGAGACTAGAACTAAATTAGCCAAAGTCATATTTTTATTAACAAGATGTCAAGTACAGCAGCAAAAATACCTTTAGGGAGCTAGCTCACTTCCAAAAAGGTTTTCCTCCTTACACTTGATGCTATTTTCTGAATTCCTCTTGATCTGTTGCATATGTTTAAGCATCTGGGTATTTGCCATGCCCATATGAAAGAAACTAAGCCTCTCCCATTGAATGAGGCCTCCTTGCCTTATGAGCCTACCTATCTAAAGGAGATAAATGAGAATAAAGTCAACAAGCAGCCAAGGAGGGTGTGCTATATTATATACTCCTGCATATAATTTGTGACACATTAAACAAGCAGAGTTCATTAATTCATTAGTCTTTGAATTAGTTATGAAGAAAAGAACACTAAAATCTGGTGACAGTAAATGTTGCTAAGGGGCCCTTAAGATTTTTAAAGGTAATGCCTGGAAATCACTCTTAGAATGTGTTTACACATGGCAGTGGGTGTGAACAGAGAGCTGTGATTAGCTAGACTTTTCAACCACAAAATCAGCAGCAATTTTATACTTCTGGCACCTATTTTTAGGTCTTTGATAAATTTTAAGTTGATATTTGTATATGGTGTGAGGTAGAGGTCCAGCTTCATTCTTTAGCAAATGGAGATCCAGTTTTCCCAGCACAATTTGTTGAAAAGATAATTGTTTCCCAAGCAGGTCATCTTTGCACCCTTGTCAAAAATTACTTGGCCATAAATATGAGTTGATTTTTGAACTCTCGGTTAGATTTAATTGGTATGTATGTCTGTCCTTGTGCCAATACTATAATGGTTTTGTAATACGTTTTAAGGTCAGGAAGTGTGAGTCCTTCAACTTTATTCTTCTTTTTCAGTATATATTTGGCAATTTGGAGCCCCTTACGCTTCCATATAAATTTAATGATTGGCTTTTATATTTTTGCAAATGTTGTTAGGATTTTGATATTGATTGTGTTGAACATTTAAATTGCTTTGGGAAGAAAAGACATCTTAACATATTTATTTTTCCAATTTTGAAAGAACATGGGATGCCCTTCCATTTATTAAGGTCTTTGATTTCTAGTTTTCTATGTATAAGTCCTTAACATCCTTGGTTAGATTAATTCCTAGATATTTGACTCTCTTAGTTGTTATATAAATAGAATTTTTAAAAATTTCTTCTTCCAATTGTTTGTTAGCAGTGTATAAAAACCCTACTCATTCTGGGGTGTTGATTTTGTACCCTGCCACTATGCTAAATTCATTTATTTAACTCTAGGAGCTTTGTTGTGGAATTTTCAGGATTTTCTGTATGTAGGATCATGTCATCTTCAAATTGGAAAACTTTTGCTTCTTCCTTAAATTTGGATGCCTTATATTTCTTTTTCGTGCCTCATTATTCTGGCTAGAACTTCCAATATAATTTTAAATAACAGTGATAACAGTGGGCATCCTTGTCTTGCATTTGATCTTAGAGGGAAAGCTTCAGTATTTCACTATTAAGCACAATGTCAGCTGTGTGTTTTTCATATATGCCCTTTATCATATTGAAGAAGTTTCCTTCTATTCCTAGTTTTCTAAAAGCTCTTATCAAGAATGAGTGCTCGATTTTGTCAAATGCCTTTTCTGCGCCAATTGAGATGATCCTGCCTCCCCCCCCCTTCATTCTGTTAATGTGGTGTCTTACATTAATTAAATTTCTCATGTTGAACAACACTTGCAAACTTGCTATAAATCCAACTTGACCATGATGTGTAATTCTTTTAATAAGCTGTTGGATTTGGTTTTCTAGTATTTTGTTGAGGAATTTTGTATTCATACTCATAACAGATACTGACCTGTAATTTTCTTTTCTTCTAATATTTACATCTGGCTTTGTTATGAGAGTGATATTGACTTTATAGAATGAAGTAGGTAGTATTCTCTCCTCTTCAATTTTTTAAAGGATTTGACCAATATTGGTGTTAATTCTTCTTAGAAAGATTGGTAAAATTCCTCTGTGAACCCATCTGTTCCTGGGATTTTCTTTGTTAGAAGGGTTTTGGTTTTTTGTTTCTTTGTTTTTTTTTTCACTACTGATTCCATCTCTTTACTATATTGATTTGTTGAGATCTATTATTTCTTTTTGAGTCAGTGTATGTAGATTGTGTGTTTCTAGGAAGTTGATCATTTCATCTACGTTATCCTATTTGTTGGTGTACAGTTATTCGTAATATCCTCTTTTAGTTCTTTTCATTTCAGTGACTTCAGTGGGGTCAATAGTAATGACCCCTTTTCATTTCTGGTTTTAGTTATTTGTGCCCTCTCTTTTTTTCTTTGTCAGTTATAACTTAAGTGGTGTCAAATCTATTGATTGTTTCAAAGAAGCAACTTTTGGTTTTGTTGTTTTTCTCTATTTTTTAATTCTATATTTTCTTTTTTCTCTCTGAAATTATTCCACAACATCAGTGAAAACTATCTGCCTATCCTGAGTCTATATCAAGTTATATCTTGCCCTGATTTTCAATTTTCTTCTAATTTGATTTAAGCTTAGGGTTGGAAAAGGGGGTAGTACATTTAAAATTGACCTTCATATGCTTTTAAAATAAGACAAATCTACTTGAGAATGTACTTTTTATTTGATCTCAAGTTTTATAAAACCAATGCTTTTGTGTTACTGTTACTGCAGTAGTAATCTTATGTACTCAGTGATTCCACGTTACATGGAAAGTAGTTATGTAGCTGGTTTCTTAGTTATAGGAGTTTAAAACTTTACTTTTCTGAGGTAAAAAAAAAAAGTAGGTTATAGTCTGTGCCATATTAATGTACAGTTTCTGAATTTTATTTTACAAAACTTTGATAATAAAATACTAAACTTAAAAAAATGAATTCTTTATTTTCTTTCTCTCCTCTAATCTTTATTATTTCCTTCCTTTTGCTTGCTTTGGGTTTAGTTTGCTTGTTTTGAAGTTAGGTCTCTGATTTGAATTCTTTCTTCTTTTTTTATGTAAGCAGTTAAAGCTATAAATGTCCCTTTCAGCACTGCCTTTGCTTCATCCCATACATATTATTCACCTCAAGATATCTCCAAATTTCCCTTGTGATTTCTTCTTTAACCTGTTGGTTGTTTAAGAGTATATTGTTCAATTTCCACGTATTTGTGAATTTTCCATTTCTCCCTCTGTTACTGATTTCTAGCTTCATTCCACTGTGAATATTTCCATAGAAAATATTATTTTATTTCAATATTTTTTAATTTATTGAGATTTGTCCTGTGACCTAAGAAATGATTTATCCTGGAGACTGTTCCATGTGCACTCAAGAAGAATATGTATTCTTTTGCTGCTGGGTGAAGTGTTCTATATATGTCTGTTAGGTCTAGTTGGTTTAGAGTGTCATTTAAGTCTTGCATTTCCTTATTGATCTTATCTATTCTGTCAATTTATATTTAAAACAATTACTGATAATGCAGGGCCTTCTGCCATTTTGCCACTTAGTCCCTTTAACTCTTATACATTGTTGTCCCTCATTCTTCTGTTAATGCCTACTTTCATATTTATTTGATTTTTTTCTTCAACCATATTGAGTTCCTTCTCATTTCTATCTCAATATATTTTTCATTTATTTTCCTTTTGGTTACCTTAAAGTTAAAATTTAATATCCTAAATATATAATAATCATATTTGATTTGATGCCAACTTGACTTCAATAGCATACACAAACACTGTTCCTGTACCATTCTGTCCCCCCACAGCTTTTTTGTTCTTGTTACAAATTATAACTTTGACTACTGTATGTCCAAAGCCATAGATTTATCATTACTTTTTATGTATTTGCATTTTAGCACCAGTTGAAGTAAGAAACGGAATTACATACCAAAAAATACAGTACACTAGGATTGGTATTTATAACACTCAAATGGTTACCTTTATTGGAGGTCTTTATTTCTTTATACTGATTTGAACCATGGACTAGTGTGTGTCCTTTCCTTTCAGTCTGAAGAACTTCTTTTAGATCTTGTATGGCAGGTCTAGTGGTAAAGAACTCCCTCAGCTTTTGTTTATCTGGGAATGTCTTAATCGCTCCTCATTTTTGAACAAGAGTTTCACTGGATATAAAATTCTTGCTTGGCAGTTGTTTTCCCTTGGTTGGCGAAGTATTTCAACCCACTGCCTTCTTGTCTCCATGGTTTTTGATGAGAAATAGGCACTTAATCTAATTGGGACTCCCTTGTAAGTAGCACACTGCTTTTCTCTTGCAGCTTTCAGAAGTCTCCCCTTGTCTTTTGCATTCCACAGTGTAATTAGCATGTGATAAGGCATCTGTTTCTTTTCAAGTTTATCCTGTTTGGTGCTCGCTGGGTTTCTTGGATGTGCATATCTACATCTTTTGCTGTATTTGGGAAGTTGTCTTTCATTAATTTTTTAACATTCCATCTGCCCCTTTCTCTCTTTCTTCTCCTTCTATGACTCCTATAATGCATTTATTGGTAATATGATGGTGTCCCAGAGGGCACTTGGGCTATTTTCACTCTTTATAATTCTTTTTCTGCTTATTAGCCTGATTCATTACAATTGTCTTTTATTCAAGGTCACTGATTTTTCCTTCTTCCAACTTCTATCTGCTGTTGAAACACTCCTGGGAAATTTTCATTTCAGTCTTTGTGGTCTTCAACTCCAGTAGGTCTGCTTTGTTCCTTTTTAAAATGTCTTTCTTTATTGAGATTATTATATTGTTAATTCATTGTTTTCCTAATATCCTTTAGTTCTTTTTCTTTATTTTCCTTCATCTCCTTAAGCATATTGAAGATTTTTTTTAAGTCTTTGGTTGGTATATCTACAGTCTGGTCTTTTCATTGCTGTCTTTTGGATTTTTGTTCTCCTTCTTTGGATGGGTCATCTTTTCCTGTTTCTTTGTTTGTCTTTTACTCTTTTATGCACACTGTTCATTTCAATATTTAAAAATTCTCACTTTGGCATGTATTCTCTGAGATGTCTATTTCTTGAATTTGTATCCAGGTAGTGATGTGACAGAGATTTTCTCAAGTTTGAATAGCTAATAAAACCATGCATACCTAAGCAAAAAACATCTTTCACTGTCTTTGAAAATTGGCTTTGTGTTCGATGGTGCTCTCCTTCAGAATTCAGCCCTCCTATTAGGAAGGTCAGCCCAAGGCAAATGTAAAGTGCAGGGTTCTCCCTGTTTTTTTTTCTGGGCTTGTGTTTTCTCCTGGACTTAAGAGTTCCCCTGTTTTCAGGAGTTTGAATGTCCCCTCTAGTTCCTTGAAAACTGACCTTGTTCTTCTCCTGGGGGTTTCACTAGCAGGACTTGAAGCAGTTAAGCCTTTGCCCCAGGCTGCTTGCCTCAATTGTTTCTTACACTGCTTTTACTGTCTCAAGCTGCTTTTGCCTGGAGGGCAAATTTTGAGGGAATAGGCACACTGGAGAAGAATTTCCCAAGTCAGTATTTCCCAGCCACAACAAGGCCAGGGACCCACAAAGGCAGGGCTGGCAGGCTCCAAACTGCCCTGAGGAGGAGTTGAGGGAAGGGCCAGGAAGTATGGTAGGAGCTTTTTTCACAGCTCCCCAAAGTTGTGCTTTCTTATTCAGTACCTGCTCAGCAAGTGCAGCCCTTCAACTTTTCTCTAAAGTTCTGAGTAAGTGTGCTGTCTTTAAGTCTCCTCCACTACCTTTGTCTAGGGTGGGTTGGAACAATGGCTGCTGTCAGAGCAGCCTCCCAGTGATCCAAAGTAAACTAATTAAAGCAAGTGATCAGTGATTGGATCATTCCCCTCTCCAGATCTAGAGGACTTGGTTTTTATGTCCCTGTCTGGCACCAAGAAGCTATGCCAGAAGCTGGGCTGCACTGCAGCCTGCTGTGAGCATAGGATATAGGTAATAGTAACCACCATGTGGAGAAGACAATTCACTGATTTTTAAAAAATTACCAGGTTCTTCCTCTTTCTCTTCCCTGGATGCTGCACAGTGTTCTACTAGACTACAGAGTTTCAAAATAGTTGGTTCAGACAGTCCTTGACTCTTTAGTAGTTGTTCTGTTGGAGGGATTGATTCCTGGAGGTTACCACTCTTCCATTTTCCCATAATTCTCAAATTTTATTTTCTGAGCCAATTTTGAAAATCACACAAAAAACAATATTTTCTCATTTATTTTTCTATTATAAATTCTAAGTGGTTCAATTTTATCCAATGTTGATTTTATTTAGTGTTGGTTATTTTAACATATATTATTATGAATAGTATAAATGACTAATAATAACACATTTTTGAGGGAAATTTAAAGCACTTTAGTAGGTCAAAGTTATAATTTCTGGATACTTAGCCTTAGGCTCAAAAGGTTGTGACTTGGTCAACAAACATTTATTGAAAGTATTGAAAGAAACTTCTTCCTTATGATTAAGGCTGCACCTGTCCATGTTGTATGTACCAGAATATTCAGCTAATTTATGTGGTTGAAAATATTTTATTTCCTTTTTACATATAGGCCACTTCATGATGAAAAGAATTTTTAAAAATTTTAAAAGGAGAATCATTCTGAAAGAACAAAGGACTAGAATCTACCACAATTTTAATGAACTGAAGGACAATACAGAAGCAATAGCCAGAAGTAAAATTCAGAGACATTTCATTCCAAAACCTTGTAATCAATGAGAAAACAAGATGGCAACTGTTTCCAAACTTTCTATGTATTAAAACATGAACTCTTTGTCTTAAGTCTAGATGCACTCTTGATGTCTTTGGTGCCAAAACTTTATAATTATGTATATATTAAACACAGGGATTTATTTTGGGATACACAGTTATTTATGCCTACCCTGTGATAATCTGAAGGTACTATCAGAACTATTCTTTCCTATATTCAAAATATTCTCAGTGCTTATTAAGCATACACTCTAGGAGAAGATAAACTATTGGCAGGGAGAGCAGGAATTAGTGTTTAGGGATAAAAGCTGCAATAGCAGTAGCAATAACAGCAAAGTTTGATTTAAATTAATATTCTGATTTTTTTTAAGTGTTCTTAACACTGTTGGGACTATGAGATTTTTAGAGGGGACTTTGAAGTAGGCTCACCACTATGAGCAAAGACCAAAAGACCAACCTATTAATACCTGGGTAAAACTGAGGGAGAGAAATGTGTTTGTAGATCAAGGAAACATCCAACTGGGAGGACATCTTCTCATGATGAAATACTTTGGGTTGGTTAAAGTATATAATTGAGGAAAACATGCTCAAATCCATAAGATCATTGCTTTATTAGTCAGGGTATTCCAGAGAAACTGAACCAATAAGATACATATAATAGATATTCTATATATCTATTATATAAAATAGGAATTGTCTCAAGTCACTGTGGGGATTGACTATTCTAAATTCCATAGGGCAAGCCACAAACTGGAAACTTTGATGAAGGTACAGTTGAATTCTCTGGGAGAAGCTGACCGGCTTATGTGGTAGCAAAAATTTTTCTTACTGACTTCTGAAATCCTCAGTTCTGTCTCTTAAGACTTCTAACTGATTGGATGAGGAGATTCTCCTCATTGTTGAGAGCAATCTCCTTTGTTAATTGTAGATGCAATCAGTCACAAATGCAATCAGCCACAAATGCAATCAACTGATTTTAGAATCAAATCCATCTATGAAATACCCTTACAATAACAATCAAGATAGTCCTTGACTGACCAAACAACTGGGCACTATAACCTAGACAAGTTGACATGTGAACTTAACCATCACAATTGCCTAATACTATATGTAGTAGGCCTTCATGGGCCTTTGCATAGTCATTTTCTTGGACTGGGCTATATCATATATCTGTGCTTACAAAAGAGAAGCTATAGGCATTTAAGATGATCCATTATCATCATTAACCATATTAATTCATACCACTTTGCATGTAAAGAAAATAGAGAAAGACAGTTAGCTTCCCAGGGACCAGTTTCCCCACTCAAAAAAATGAACAGACCGTTACTAGATAATTTTACACAGTGAGTGTATAAATTTACATTTCTAAATTACAAGGCTTTGTATCTTCATTGGGACACTTTAGGGGACCATAATTAATACAAGAAGCAGTAGTAATAACTCTTTCTTGGCAGCAAGTACCATTATTTCATGAAAATTACTGAATCATTGTAATCAGCTTTTGAAAGAAGTCAGATAATTGCACAGAAACAGAAAATAGATATGCTTTTTAGTGCATGATTTATTGATGCCTGCTTCATTAAAATAGGAGTTAAATAGGAAGGACTCTAGAATTAAGAATGCTCTAGGCTTTTGTCCTGAGTATACTGCTTTTTACAGATTTCAACAGAAACTCCCAAATTTGTGCCCTCTTTGTGAGTACCCAGATAAGAAAAGTTCAGCAGGAATAATCAAGTGATAATGAGTTACTAATGTTAGCACTTTGGAGGGGCTTTCACCAATAAAGCCTATATTCTTTCAACATATAAAAAAATGACTGATAGAATGAAGTCTGGAGGATCACCAATATTTCCTTCCTAGCTTTTCCATTACATCAGCGAGCATTTTCCTGTAGTTGTGATTATTACATTATGACTTGATTACTAACTATTACTGCCACAGTTGGAGAAGTAAAAGCACAGCATGGGGCCATTTCCATTAAAGAACTATGAAATTTCATAACAAGCTCTGAGGCTGCAGAGTTGCTATGGGGTTGAGCCCAGAAGTGTCTAAGTATCTACTTAAGATGCTGTTTGAAGGAGCACCCTAACTTGCATCATTATTTCATTTAGTTTGAACTGTACGATGGATTTTCCATTAAGCAATATTATACACTTAAGCACTATATTGAGGTTATATTTGTGCTCTAAAAGAGATGATTTTTTTTCCTAATCACTTCCCAGAGTACCAGAATTTTCTATCCTATTTATTTTTTATCCACCCCTGCTTTTGCCTAATAGAAAAGACTAAGGTAGTCCTGATTTGAGAGAATTTACATGAACTAGGAAACGCCAGCCATGTTGAAGATGCATATCTGAGAAGAGAAACATTAATATTTATTTTCTAAGATGGGCATATGCTATTTAGGAAATCAGAGAGAAAGGAGTTTTGGTTGCTATAATTTAAAAGGCCCAGGAAATCCAAATTAAAGGAGTCAACTATGTCAAATATATACAAAGTATACAGTTTAATATTAATTAGGAAAAGGAATGACGATGCTATTTTGCAACTTCTCTTAATTTTATGTTTCTTTCAAATGACAACACGGCCTGGGATGAGAGGTAAGAATTGTTAAAGTTCTTTTACAGTAGCTTTAGGACAAGGTTTAGTGGTGGAAAAACACTACTTAAGTATTTCAGAAAAAGATGGTAATCACAGCAAGATAATTACAAATACATTCTTAATTATGCTTGGGACAGATTGCATGCATGTGTGTGTGTATGAGAGAGAGAGAGAGAGAGAGAGAGAGAGACAGACAGACAGACAGAGACAGAGACAGAGAGACAGAGAGACAGAGAGAGTGATAGAATATACACCCAATATAATAGAAAGACCTAGGGAAGATATATTTCTTGATTTGATTTTCAAAACCACAGAGGTTTATTTACTCATGTGATTTCCTCTACTGTAAGCTTCTGGAGAACCTTTATATTTTGCAGGAATAAAGCTGCCTTTCAAATTTTTCTTGGTGTAAAGAGGAAGTTACCACATCTCTTTCAGATTATTTGGCCAGTTTCTTCCCTGTGTGGGATTCCTAACTGTAGATGTGAAGGCATATAACCTGGCAGCAGCCAGTGTGAGTTTTGATAGCTTCTCTGTCAAAGAGATGAACTTTAATGGCTTCAGAACTCACTATCTCCCCCACTAGCCTTCTCCTTCCCCCAACCCTTGGCTCTACTTCCCTTTCCATAATTGCTGCTCTAATATTAGCAATAGCTTCACCTCTGAATTCCATCCTTCAATTTATTTTTGCTCTTTTAATCACACAAAAATCACTAA
This sequence comes from Cabassous unicinctus, assembly GCA_029593785.1. NCBI lineage: Eukaryota > Metazoa > Chordata > Mammalia > Cingulata > Chlamyphoridae > Cabassous > Cabassous unicinctus. The sequence goes on along the minus strand of JAQZBX010008116.1, from coordinate 28,716 downwards.
GGCAATTCTGCCAACCACCACCAAATTTGAAATAGAATGCCTAAGAAAAAAGGAAAGTCACGGAATTCAGTTTGTTGGCTTACCATCTAAGTTTGAGTGGTTTAAAAAAAAGAAGATAAAAATACAGATAAAATTTCAAAGCCCATGATGTAGTTCCAGGCCATTTTACAAAGGGTGACTTTGTAGCAGCCCAGCCCTGAATCTGGCTCCTCACCTTCTGATCTTGAATAAATCACTTAAGCTGAAGAGACCATTACTTTCTCCCTTTAGAAATAGTCACACAACTACTATTACAAAATAACTTGCAAAAAATTTTCAAAAATTATAAAATACCTTTTAATTGTAATATAATTTGCTAACAAATTATTCCCCAAATGTTAAATATTAGTTCCATATTTTCACTTGAATCTCTAAACAAATTTTCTTTCTCTGTTTGATCTGGGACTACATACTTGTTGAGTCATAGTATACTGGAAATCATTGTTTGTTAATGTAAATCTTGATATTTGGGTATTCTGCACATCCAGTTTGTATACTTTGATATTCATGAGTTACGTGTTATTTTTCCATTAGAATGATCATTTCATTAGAAGTACAACTACACAAAACCTTGAAAAGCCAAACAAAAATATTAAACATATACTTCTTCAGTAATTATAAAATAAGAAATACAGCACATTAAACATTAAAATAACATTTAAGGAACTGTGAAGAGAGGAAAAGGATACAGCAAATTCAAAAAGCAATTGTTGATTGTGGGAAGATGGTGTCGGACTAGAAGGCAGGGCTCAATTCTCTCACAAAAACAAGAGAGAAAGAGCCAAAAGCTGTCTGATGGACCTGCTTTAGGGGTAGGTAGACCAGGAAAGTGCTACACAACTCCCTGGAGAGTGAAGTACAGAGAGACAAAAAGTCAGAAACAAAAAACTTGAGTTACCAAACCCCATGGTGGCCAGAAAGGGCTCCCCACCCTGCCCCCAAACATTAGACTGGGGTAAAACCCCTTGCTCACTGCAGTTGACAGAGGAGAACAGACATTTTCCTCCCTGTCAGCTTTTTCAAGGGAAAAGGGAGGAGGAGTTGAGAAGCTTTTCTTCAGTGAATTCAGCTAGTAGAGTCCGCTTTGAATCTCTGCTCTAGAGATTCAGCACACAAACACACAGGAAAGCCTAGACTGAAACACCTCTATGGAAAGGTGCGCTGACGAGCACAATCTGCTGGCCAGTCTGGAAACTGCATGGACAAAAACTGTTTTTGATTCTCCTATATCCTAACCCTTGGGAGAAAATCTGTGCCCCATTAGTGAGTCCTTGGCTCAATTATGATAACTTAAGATGACCGATTTTAAAGACAGAATAAATTGAACAAACTATCAAGGAATAGCTGTGGGGGAAAAAAAAAACCGGCAAGGGAGAGAAATTGGCCATCAGAGTAAATTCACCAACATATTCAGATGCCTAAACATCAGCAAAAATTAAAAGCTATACTAGGAAACAGGAAGAGATGGCTGAGCCAAAGGAACAAACCAAATATCCTGAAGAGATACAGGATTTAAGACAATTAATCAGTTATAATCACACAACTCTTCTAAATCAATTCAAAGAATTTAAAGAAAATAAACAGATAAAGGATATTAAGAAGATTCTGGGTGAGCATAAAGAACAATTTGAAAGCCTGCAAAGAAACAATTTGAAAGACTTTATGGAAATGAAAGACATGATGGATGAGATTAAAAACACATTAGAGGCACATAAGAGCAGATTTGAATTGCTCGAAGAAAGAATTAGTGATTTGGAAGACAGAACATCTGAATTGGAAAAGACGGGAGAACAGAAAGAGAAAAGAATGGAAAAATGGAACAGAGTCTCAGGAAATTGAATGACAATGCAAAATGCACAAACGTTCATGTTATTGGTGTCCCAGAAGGAGAAGAGACTGTAAAAGAGGCGGAAAGAATATTTGAGGAAATAATGAATGAAAACTTCCCAGCCTATATGAAAGACATAAATATCAGCATCCAAGAAGGACAACACACCAGAAACAAAATGAATCTGAATACACCCACCCTGAGGCACCTATGATTCAGAATGACAAATGTCAGAGATAAAGGGAGGATTCTGAAAGCAGCAAGAGAAAAGCAAAGCATTACACACAGGAAACTCAATAAGACTAAGTACCAACCCTCAACCCTCATGCAGGCAAGTAGAAAGTGGTTTGATCTATTTAAGGTACTGAAAGAGAAAAACTGCCAGCCAAGAATTCTAAATCTGACAAAACTATCCTTCGAAAATGAGGGTGAGTTCAAAGATTTCACAGACAAACAAAAACTGATAGAATATGTTACCAAAAGACCAGAATTAGTGTCTCTTGTTAGAGATACTAAAGGGTGTGCTGCAGCTTGAAAGGAAAAAACAAGGGTGAGAGATTTGGAGAAGAGTGTAAAAATGAAGATTATAAGGAAGGGTAAATTAAAGGGTAAAAAAAGACAGATAATAGAACGATATGACAATAGAGAGCTGAATGACAAAATGGATGAAGTAAGTAATGCCTTTACTGTAATAACATTGAATGTTAATGGCTTGAACTCCCCAATCAAAAGACATAGACTGATAAAATGGATAAAGAATCATGAGCCATTTATATATTGTCTACAAGAGGCCCATCTCAAAAGTAAGGACACAAGCAGTTTAAAAGTGAAAGTTTAGAAGAAGATATTCCATACAAATAGTAAGCAAAAAAGAGCTGGAGTAGAGATGAAGAAGAGATGAAGAAAGTCATTATATATTAATAAAAGGGTCAATTCACCAAGAAGAAATAATTATACTAAATATTTATTCACCTAACCTGAGTGTTCCAATACATGAGGCACACACTGTCAAAACTGAAGGGAGAAATAGATGTTTCTACAAGAACAGCTGGAGATTTCAATACAACACTCTCAGTACTGGATAGAACAGAGGATAAATAAAGCAACAGAGACGTTGAATAATATGATAAATGAACTAGACTTAACAGATATCTATAGAGCATTGCACCCCAAAACAGCAGGATATATATTCTTTTCAAGTGCTCATGGATTCTTTTCCAAGAGAGACCATATGTTGGGTCACAAGACAAGTCTCCATAAATTTGCAAAGATTGAAATTATACAAAACACTTTCTCTGATCATAATGGAATAAAGCTGGAAATCAATAATGGATGGAAAAAGGGAAAATTCATAAATATATGGAGATTAAACACCACACTCTTAAATAATCAGCGGGTCAAAAGAAGAAATTGCAAGACAATTCAGCAAATATCTTTAGATGACTGAAAATGAGAACACAACATATCAAAACCTATGTGACACTGCAAAGGAAGTACTGAGAGGGAAATTTATAGCCCTCAATGCTTACGTTAAATAAGAAGAGCTAAAATTGAAGATCTAACTGAACACCTGGAAGAACTAGAAAAAGAACAGCAAACTAATTCCAAACCAAGCTGAAGGAAAGAAATAGTAAAGATCAGAGCAGAAATAAATGAAATTGAGAACAAAAAAACAATAGAGTCAACAAAACCAAAAGTTGGTTCGTTGAGAAGATCAACAAAATCGACAAACCCTTAGCTAGACTGACAAGAGAAAAAAAGAGAGAAGACACAAATAAACAATATCAGAAATGAGAGGGGGGCATTACCACTATCTCACAGAAATAAGAGAGATTATAAAAGGATTCTATGAACAATTGCATATCAAAAAACTAGACAATGTAGAGGAGATGGACAAATTCCTAGAAACACACGAACCACCGATACCGACTCTGGAAGAAATAGAAGACCTCAACAAACCAATCACAAATGAAGAGATTGAAACAGTCATCAAAAACCTCCCAAAGATAAAAAGTGTGAGACCAGATGGCTTCATTGGTGAATTCTATCAATCATTCAAAGACTATCTAATTCCAATCTTGCTTAAGCTCTTCCAAAAAATTGAACAGGAAATAACGTTACCAAACTCATTCTATGAAGCCAACATCACCTTAATACCAAAACCAGATAAAGATCTACATAAAAAGAAAATTACAGACCAATATCTCTAATGACTATAAAAGCAAAAATCCTCAACAAAATACTTGCAAACCGAATCCAAAAGCACATTAAAAGAATTATATACCACGACCAAGTTGGTTTTATCCCTGTATGCAAGGGTGGTTCAACACAAGATAATCAATTAGTGTAATAAACCACATTGATAAATTGAAGAAGAAAAATCACATGATCCTCTAGCTTGATGCAGAAAAAGCATTTGACAAAATGCAGCACCCTTTCTTGATAAAAACATTCCAAAAGATAAGAAAAGAAGGAAGCTTTCTCAATGTGGTAAAGTGCGCATATGGAAAATCTACAGCTAACATTGTACTCAATGGTAAAAGACTGAAAGCTTTCCCGCTGAGATCAGGAACAAGACAAGGATGCCCACTCTCACCACTGTCATTCAATATTGTGCTAGAGGTTCTAGCTAGAACAATTAGGCTAGATAAAGAAATAAAAGGAACCCAAATAGGGAAGGAAGAAGTGAAACTTTCACTATTCACTGATGATATGATCCTATATCTAGAATCTCCTGAAAAGTCCACAATAAAGTTACTAGAACTAATAGACAAATTCAGTAAAGTGGTGGGATACAAGATTAATATGCAAAAATCAATAGCATTTCTTTACACTACTGTTGTGCAACCTGAGGAGGACATCAGAAAAAAAGTTCCATTTATAATAGCAACTAAAACAATCAAGTATTTAGGAATAAACTTAACCAGGGACATAAATGACCTGTGTTCAGAAAACTAGAAAACATTGCTAAAAGAATCTGAAGAAGACTTAAATAAATGGAAGGATATTCTGTGTTCATGGATTGGAAGACTAAAAATGGTTAAAATGTCAATACTACCCAAATTGATTTACAGATTCAATGCAATCCCAATACAAATCCCAACAGCCTTTTTTGCAGAAATGGAAAAACCAATTATCAAATTTATTTGGAAGGGTAAGGAGTTCCGAATAACCAAAAAGATCTTAAAAAAGAAGAATGAAGTTGAACGACTCTCACTTCCGTATTTTAAAGCATGTTACTTAGCTACAGTGGTAAAAACAGCATGGTACTGGCATAAAGACGGACACTTTGACCAATGGAACTGAGTTGAGAACTCAAATAGATTCTCACATCTACAGTAAAGTGATTTTTGACAAGGTGGTCAAGTCCTCCCAGATGGCCCAGAAAGGTATATTCAACAAATGGTGCTGGGAGAACTAGATATCCATATCCAAAAGAAACAAAAGGGATGCCTATCTCACACCTTATACAAAAATTAACTCAAAATGAATCAAGGACCTAAACATAAAAGCAACAACCATAAAACTCCTAGAAGAAAATGTAGGAAAACATTTTCAAGACCTGGTGCTAGGCAGTAGTTTCTTAAACCTTACCCCCAAAGCACAAGCAACAAAAGAAGAAAATAGATAAATGGGACTTCCTCAAAATTCAACACTTTTGCAGTTCAAAGGACATTGTCAAAAAGGTGAAAAGGCAGCTGACTCAATGAGAGAATATATTTGGCAATCACATATCTGATAAGGGTTTAGTATCCCTTATATATAAAGAGATCATACAACTCAACAATAAAAAGCAAACTACCCAATGGAAAAAATCGTCAAAAGACTTGGAAAGACAATGGTCCAAAGAAAAAATACAAATGGTGAAGAAACACATGAAAAAAATCTTCAACATCACTAGCAATTAAGGAAATGCAAATCAAAACTACAATGAGATATCATTTCACATTATTAGACTGGCCAGTATTAAAAAGTCAGAAAACTGTAAATGTTGGAGAGGACATGGAGAGATAAGAACGCTTATTCACTGTTGGTGGGAATGTAGAATGGTACAGCCACTGTGGAAGATTGTTTGTAAGTTCCTAAGGAAGTTGAATATAGACTAGCCGTGTGACCTGGCAATATCATTACTAGGTATATACCCAGAAGAACTAAGAGCAGAGACACGAACACAAATCTGTACACTGATGTTCATGGCAGTGTTATTCACAATTTCTGAAAGCTGGAATCAAGCGGGTGTCCATCAACTGATGAATGAATAAACAAATTGTGGTGTATACACATGATGGAATATTATGCAGCGGTTAAGAAGAAATGAAGTCGTGAAGCATATGACAACATGGATGAACCTGGAGGACATTATGTTGAGTGAAGCAAGCTAAACACAAAAGGACAAATATTGTATGAGTGTGCTATTATGAACTAAATACATTGTGTAAACTCATGGAGTTAATAATTAGAATATAGGTCACCAGAAAATAGAAGAAGGGTAGAGAATGGAAAGCTGATGGTTAATCTGTGCAGAATTGGTTAAAAAAAAAAAAAAGGTTGTTTGTAAATCTTTGGAAATTGAATAGAAATGGTGAAAGCACATCATGGTGTTTGTTACCAGCAGAGCTATTATATGGGTATGACAGTGGTTGAAAGGGAAAGTCTAAGGTCATGCATATTACTATAAGGAAAGCTAAAAACCTTAACATGGGACTGTATAAGATAAAAGCTGATGTAAAACACGAATATGGGTGATATTGCATATATAAGACTGTTTTTACAAAATATCAATAAAAATATGCTGGAGAGAAGGAAAAGGAATAGCAGCTATGTACTGCAGGGGAAGCATAAAGAGATTGAGAGGTGATGAGTTTTGTTTGTTCATTTGTTTTTTGTTTATTATTATTATTATTGGAATAATGAAAGTGCTCTAAGAATGATTGAAGAAATGAATGCACAAATATTTGATTACACCAAATACCACTGATTGTACACCTTGGATGGATTTATGCTTTATTAATATGAATCAACTAAATTGATTTGTTAAAAAAATAAGCATTTGTTAATATTCATTGAGTCCCAACTACATGCTGGGCATTCTACTAAGTGCTTTGCATGGACTATCTCCTTTAGTCATCACAACAACCCCATGAAGGAGGCATTGTTATTATCTTTATTACATAGATGAGGAAACTGCAGTGAAAGCCAAAATTCTTGTTTAAGGGCCCATTGTGTGTGAATGACCAGGCAAAGCCTGTTACCCAGGTGTGTGACTCCAGAAGAAAGGACAGCAAGAAAGACATAGAGATTGAGGTAGATATCCAAGTGGAGTTAGATTAGAAATAGTGTTGCGAGAGATTAGGGATGATAAATGATAGATAGAGGATAGATAGATAGATAATAGATAGATCTCAGAGATAGATTGACAGAGAGAGAGAGGAAAGTACAGGTAGAGGTAGAGGTAGAGGTAGAGGTCAAGAAGAGAAGATAAAGAAAAAGTAGGAGGGGGTAAGGAGGAATAAAAAAGAAAGGGAAGGAAAGGTTCTCACCCATCTTCCTCCTCTTCCAGAATGGAAACTGCTTACTCCCTTCACTCATTCCCATTATCCAAGGTTATAATTAATTTCCAGGCCAGCTATTACTCTACTCCTTTCTCTGGTACACTAGTTTGGGCTTTTAATGAAGAAAAACGAAGGAAATTTTTTTAAAAATTGTCCTGAATATTCTTTTATTTCAAGTAAACTATTTGCAAAAGTTGGTACTTTAAATATTACTAATAAATTATGTGCAACCTATTTCATAGCTGTTTGCATCATGCCAGTGTTTCAGCACTGAGTTAACCTATTAATAGTCTTTCTATAAAAAATGTCTAAATAAAATAAGATACATGACGTAGGTTCCTGTGTTCGCTAATCAGTTAGTAAAATGTCATTAAATTAGCTTAGTTCAAGGTAATTGGTTACTATAAAAAATATAATTCTCCAGGTGCAGGGAAATACATAGTCCTATTTTCTACAGAACTAAGGCAGTGATTTTTGTTCCAAGGAGCCTTAAGCAATCTTTGTAGGTGCCCCAGGGGCTTATGGTAGCTACAAGTTGGGTTTCTTGACCCCTTTTTCCAACCTCAAACAGAGCAGCTCTGTTCTTATATGATTCATATACTGGGTTTTAAAAAAGAATTTGGTTCAGAAACAGTTAAGTTAAAAATTTTTGAAAATCACTCAGATAAAGAACTCTATTTTCTTCTAACATAATTTTGAATATAAAACAAAATTTTAATTGTTACTTACAGCTGTCTTAAAAACTCATGTCAAATTATATTCTGTTATTAATGACATTAGAATGACAATGAAATGTTTCAGAAAAACCATATAATAATATTTGAGTAATGGGTTTTTAGCGATTCAGTGGAGCCAAGGACAAGACAGATCAGATTGACAATATTTGAAAAGCATAATGGTGTTTTACAAGAGATGAAATAATCATAAATTAATTTCTCCTTTAAAAAATACTAACAAACAAAAAAAGAAAAAAACCAATTGCCCTTCTGCGATTGCCCATGCCCTCTGCCAATTAAAATGTGCTGATGTGTTGGTTGGAGTGGTCAATGAGTTTGGCCAGCTTGGTCTAAAATACACATCTTCTGTTCTTCCTCTGAATACCAATAGCAATTTATTTTTACTGCTTTTATACTTTTGATCACAAAGTTCTTATTAAAGTTTAAGCTCATTGATATTCTCTACTAGGTCTATTTTCCATTAAGTTTTCTAATAAATATGTATCTAGCAGGTAAGTTCACCATGTATAGCATATAAGGTTGGAGCTCCAAGACTAAAACACCACCAAACCACCCCTGGGAATTCACTTCCGCAAGGGTGGGCCTTGACCATGACTGTCAGTGCAGTGGATAGGAATCTCCTAGGGTGAAGACAACTCTGAGGCATAATGTACATGACAGAGCTCCCCTACAGCATTAAGTTGAAGCCACCTTCTGAGGGGCATTACCTCAGACTGCATCCTTCTTGGCTTTCTCCCCTACCCTGCCCTGCTTCCCTTACTCTTTACCAGTCTTCCCTGGGAGCACTTCTTTAACAAATCATTTGTACCGTCATCCTCATCTCAGGAATTGCTTCCAAGGGCATCTGACCTAAGACACTATAATAGGGGCTGAAAATCAATGAACAAGATGGATTTATGTCTTTCAAGAGAACCAGAATTAATTAATTGCACATTTATATAGTCTTTATCACATTACTTTGATTAGCACTGTGCTAGTAAATGTCCATAAATATGTGTTGAATGAGCAATTATGAATCTTTAAATACTAACAAATATAAAATACTTATATGCCCATTGCCTAATTTCTAGGCTTTTGATTGGGCAATAATAATCAGAAGGAGACTTCAGAGAAGGAATCTACCTAATTGCAGATGGAAAGTATAATAGGGTTAATGTTAATTATTAGAAGATAAATGTATCAACTGGGGAAAAGTATATAGATTACTTGACCTAATCTGCCATAACTATGAAATACTTCTCCAACAGAAATGAGAGGAGCAAGAAACACAGTGGGAATTGGCATAAGAAGAATTAAAAACTTGGGGAGGAAAATTATTCATTAATCTGTTTGAATGTCTTGGCAACAGGACTTAGATAGCCTTGAACAGGCAGCAATCCTATCCCCAATCTCCTGGAAATTTTACGAACCTCACCATAAATAATTCCTCTATAACTGTGCTGCTATGTAATAAAGTGAGGGGAAGTCCCCCTGGACTTGCCCAGAGATGAAATGAAGGAGAGTAAAAGAACAGGCACGAGCAATTAGATTATTGGCATCAGCAACCACCAGAGAAATGGAGAAGAGGCTGGGTAAACTCAAGTAGCTATAATGTGAAGTAACGACTGGAGAAGGGAAAGAAAACATCTGAGGTTTAAAGTCTTCATGGCTAGAAGAATGAAATAGGAAAAACCAGAGAAGTAGATATAATAATTGGTAAAAAGTAAATATCTTTCCACTTCTGACCCTTGTCCCTCAACTCTCCTGCCCAAAGTAGTAAACACTATTATTATTTTAATGTCCTTTAATGGGTATTCTATAAATTATTCATACAAATGGCAGCACTCTGTTTTTCTACTTGCTTTGTCATTTTTCCCCCAACTTAACAATTTATCTTAGGGATAGTTTGGCATCAGAACATATAGAGCTGCCTTATCTTTTTTAATAACTGCATAGTATTTCATTACATGATTTTATTTTTTGTAAGTGGATTTATTTGTCTTATATCCTATTGTTTGACAATTAAGTTGTTTCCTTTTTTAATTGCTAGTATATGTACGCTGCAATGAAAATCCTTGTTACATATACATGTTTGTAATACATAATATTAGAAACATGGGAGTATATCTGTAGGACGAATGTATTGAAATGAAATTGTTATCAATATCCAAGTGTGTTAATGTTGACAAACATTTCTAAATTGACAACAATGGAGGCTCTAAAAATTTACACTTCCACCAGCAATATATAAGACTGTACATTCCCTCACATATTTGATAATATATTATCAATTGTTTTTATCTTTTCTTATCTAACAGTTTATTTTTCCATGAATTGACTATTCACATTCTTTGACCATGTTTCTCTTGAGTGTAACACTTTTTCTTTTAATTTGCTCGGCTTTTCTTTTGTTGAAACCATTACCCCTTTGTCTTGTACATATGTTGCATTTTAATATTCTTTCTCAGTTTGACATTTGCCTTTAAGTAAATTTAAAATTTATTCCCCAAATAGGTTTTGCAATAGTAGTAGCAGTAGTAGTAATAATATTTAATATAGTAAAATCTACTTATCTTTTGGTTTATTGCTTTCAGGCTTTGTGTCATCCTTAAAACAGCTTTCCCACTCTGAGATATTAAAAATAAAATTAAAAATGTTTTCCTCTAGTACTTTTCTTTTTTCTATGCATAACTTTTATATCGATCCAGAATGCATACACATACACACATACTTTTAAAAAAATCGGATCACATATTTTAACATTCTTGCATCAATTGTAGCAAAGGTATGACACCAATGTTAATGTCAACAATAGGAGGGTTATAAGAATCTTTCTATACAAATTATGTTCTACTTGTCAATTAAAATCACCCTCGTAAGAAGGTAAAGGTGTGACACAGCCAGGTGCTCAACAGACAGGGCCTTTTGAACATCTTGAACATTATATAGCAACATACTTCTATGGGATATAAATGTGTTTTTGTTGCCATAAGTATATTTTCTGGATAGAGGCCCTCACAGTAGCTAACAAAATATTAAGCCTCCCTCCTGGGGAAGTCCTGCTACTTTTTCAAATAAGATAGCCCAAAGCTCTGAAACATATAATCCTTGTCTAATAAAAGATAATGGGTAATAGCCTAAGTCCTCGATCTCAGTGCTTGCAATTATGAACCTTATTCCTGTGAAAATGAACTAAGTCTAATTACAATTAAGGCCTAAGAGTTAACTCTTGAAAACCTCCTTGTTACTCAAGGGTGGCCTCTCTCTAATCCAAACTCTGCAAATAAACGCACTACATTTCCGCCCCCCCCCACCCCCCACCCCCGACATGGGTCAGGATTACCAGAGATGAGCCTCCCTGGCACTAAGGGATTATTACCAAGCATGAATCAGGGATGCATTTGCAGAAAGACCTTGATCAAAAGGGGGACATATTAAATAAAATAGTTTTTATGGCTAAAAAATTTCAAAATGAGTTGGGAGGTCATCCCAGAGGTTACACTTATGCAGGTGTCAGGCAGACTTCACAAATTGCCACAGTAAACAAAGCCTCAAATACAAGTGCTCATGAGGGCCCTAGGGAAATCTGGGCACCATAAAGAAGCCACACAGTTTCATGAACTTAACACCCCTTCAGTGGGCTCTATCTGGAACTATAAGAAAAGCTATTTCTAAGAAACTCAAATTCAGATTGTTCCTATGTTGATTGAGCCCTGAAACCCACTGGATATGCAGCCAACTCCTACTTTTCAGTTCTTCAAGCTCGCCCTGGACAACTAACAAAACGATCATGATGGACCAGCCCCATCCCAAAAGCAAGGAGTATCTTCAACTGCAAGCAAAACAATTCCATTTTTCTGCTACATAATATCTATGTCCCTTCTCAGACTGAAACAGTCAAAGTGGACACTGTCCCAAATCCCTCAAGATTGAGAAATGAACAAAAATAAGGGGGCGGGGGCAGGGGGGAATGACTGTTGTTGTTATCTTGTGCTAAGTGAATAACTTGTAACTTTGATATAAAAATAAAATCCACCCCCCCACACACCCCAGCTCTTTCATGTTCCTATATCCTATATTTGGGATACAGAAACAAAACACTGTTTTATAATCACTTGAGATAATTCTTTGTGTGCAGATCCCATCAGCTTGATATTGACTTAATAAATTTGCTTCCATTTATTTTTACTTTTTAGGGATTTTAAAACAAAATGATTTTGTTTTGAGCTCTATGATTTCAAAATCAGAAACATAAAATAAAATATATTTAAAAATGTCAAGTTTCATCCTTGGCCCTTCCTTTCCCTAAAGGTAATGCTTTCATTTGTTTTTATTTTTTTCCATTATATACAAATACATAGAATTCCATTGAATGGATGTACCATAAATTTTTCATTGGTCTGAATTTTGAAGTAAAATTCCAAATGCATTTTTTATATAAAGACAATATTCTGTGCCAAAACTTATTAAATAATCTTTTTTCCTAATGATTTGAAATACTGCTTCTATCCTACATTAATTTGTTTTTAAATATGGTTCTTTTCCAGTTTCTGTAGTGTGCTTCATTAGTCTGTGTATTCATGTAACAATATCATATTAGTTCTTTTTATAATATACTTTAAAATATGACAGTGTAACTCTTCCCAAATTAATTTTTCAGAAATTTTAATCTATTTTTGTTTAATTATTTATTTCTCTATGAATTTTTAGAATCAGCCTGCCCTCTTAAATAAAAATACTGCTGATTTTATTTTTTAAAGGGTTATTGAGAGAGCATCTTTAGGACCCATTAGGACGAAAGAAACTCGCTTCGTAATCCAGACAGAAAAGCAGGGCATGGGGATCTAGAGATCAGTAGTTCTCAGATAACAGTATGTTTTATCCTATGTGATACTATAATTAATAATATTGGTGGGAGCAGTAGGGATATTAGCACTTGCTTCTGTTAGTGCCTACCATTTGTCAGGCCCTGTGTTCAAATTATTTGCATTTTATTCAATTTAATCCTCATTAAAAACTTTTAAGGGACAAAGTCAAGACTAAATCTACCTTTCCCTAAAGTCTGTAAAGACCCACTATGTTCCATTATGTTCGAGGAAATCAACCTAAAGCAATCTGTTTATTACGTATCACCCAATATTAACTGTGATACTGCCTTCAGAGGACCAATGATTCTATTCTGTAGGGAGCCTCTTTGAAAGAGCTGATCTCTAGAAGCAGAACTGACTCTGCCTGCTGGAGACGGGTGATTCTGTGGAGATGAGCAGCAGTGCAGTTAGTGACCATCTAGTGATTCTTATAAGAAAAGTAAATACCTAGGACCACATATGTCTGGGGTCTAAGGAACATTCTAGTAATACAAATGGGCATATCTGGGAGTCTTCAGGAATATGTCACTATATCCATCCATTAAATCAATGGTTCTCAAACTTTAACAAGCATCAGAATCAACTGGAGAGCTGGTTACAACACAGATTGCTGGGCCTCAGTCCTGGAGTTTCTGATTGAGTTTGAGACTGGGCTGAAGAATTTGTATTATCGACAAGTTCCTAGGCGATGCTGATGCTGCCTTTTCAGGGAACACAATCTGGGAACCACTGCAGAAATGACTGCACTGCCCATTGTTTAAGTAGATGAGATGTTAGAAAATTGTGGTTTGCTATAAATGTGACCCAGAAGTGGGTGAGGCCTGGGATATTCAGGTCATGCTATATTTACGGAGAGGTTTTGCTCTGTGCCAGGTCCTATGGTAAGTACTTTAGTTATTTTCTAAATTATTTTACAATAACAGAATCAGGTAAGTACTATGAATCTCATATTATATGTGTAAGTCTTCCTTGGCCCAACCTGGTTAATACTTTCATGAAGTATGCACACCTAGTCAATGACAGAGCTGAAATCTAAACCCAAGTCTGCTTAACTCCAAAGGTTCTTAATCATTTTGCTTTATTTATGGTTTCTTTAAAGAGCCATTTGTAAAACATTCTACTACCATTCAACCAGGAGAGTTTTAAAATCTATACCTTATCATTTTAACAAACATAGAATTGTTGACATAGAAATGATCTTTCATGGATTTATATTAAATAAACAGTTAACCTGAAGAACTACAAATCTCAGTTAAATGCACACAGGCAGATGTTTTCAGAAATTCAAACACACTTTCTCTAATATAGGCTGTAATCTTTTTTGAATGTGAAATATTTGTGAATTTTAAGAATGGGTAGGTAATGGACATGTCTATTGTGCAAATGCACACTTGACAAATCCCTTAAGCATTGAAATGTTCACATATAAGAGGTCTTTGTTTTAAACATAGAATTTTGACATTGAAATGACCTTTCATGGATTTATATTAAATAAACAACTTAAAGAACTAGAAATCTCAGTTAAATGCACACAGGCAGATGATCAGAAATTCAAACAGATACTCTAATGCAGGCTGTCATCTTTTTATAATGTAAAGTATTTGTGAATTTTAAGAATGGATAAGTAGTGGAAATATCTATTGTGCAAATGTACACTTGGCAAATCCCTTAAGTGTTGAAATGATCACATATAACAGGCCTTTTTCTGTTACTTTTCTTATGGCTATTAATCTTAGGAAAACATTGAAAATTTCTTTTTAATGTTATAGTAACAGATGAAGGAAAGGGATTTGGTTTAGGGCAAAAAACAAAAATTAAAATAAAAATATAAGGAAGGGGCAATAAATTGCTAGATAAGAGCAAGAGCCCATAAAAATAAGTGGAAATTAAATTTGTCCTCTATCATAAAAAACTAAAATAAAATGAGATTCAGAAAGGCCATGAACATTAAAATGCTATCTTGATAAGATGGCTTACTCAACTATTTTTTTTGCTATATTAACTCAATAAAATTTAGCGTTTCAATATGTTATTGGTAGGATGGGATTTCTTTTGTGTTTGTTTTGCATGTTACCTAGAGCATAATATTAAACATATATAGTCTCCTTTCATCTGCAATGAATTTAGGGATAAAATATTGTATTAATATCATTTCATTACTTCCCATGAATGTTACAAAAGCAACCATGTAGACTGCAAATAAAATCCCAAAGAGGTAAACAATAATGCACTGTCTCATAAAGTTAAAATGTTTTTAATACTAGGTATATGTTATTGTCAGATTCTTAAACCCAACATCACATAAATACACTTTGGTTGTTTTTTGTATTTTAGAAAATGCCAATAATTTTGTAGTGCCATTTAAAAAAATACTTTAAATTAACAATTATCTTCCTTTTTTGTACTCATTTTAATGAAGAAATAACAAAGGGGCAGAGCTATCCTGAAGTAAGTAACATAGGCTGCACTTATAATGGCTAACAATAATAAATTTTGAACCTATCAAGTAAGATCATTTTCATGTTAAAAGATTGAAAAGTGTGCAAGCCCTGTAATGGGAAAGAATAGGTACAAACATCTGGGGACACAGAGTAGTCAAAGGGAAGGAGTGTGAAGTTAGCAGTTCAGCTGCTACCTAGTAATTTAGTCTCTGTCCCCCAAAATCTGGATGCCTGGACTTAGCCATTCAACTTCTCCAGCCTCAGTCTACATATCTGTGAAATACAGAGGAAAAGATAAGATATCCTTAAAGTTTCTTTGGAGTTTCATGATTCTATTAAAATTTAATAAAGTTCACCTACCCTAAATAACTTAGAAATATAGGAAATAGGATTGTCCTTAGAGAGGGCATTTATTGTTAATTAAGCACAACAGTTAAAAATGGAGCTATGCAAAGTCAGCTTAATGAAGCAGAATTGTTAACACATCTCTGCGACTTTACTATAACATGAGTGAATGTATTAATATTAATATATGTAAAAAAGAATCTGTCAATCAAAACAGGAATTGGTCAGCCTTAGAAACAGGAAAACAAGCCTCCAGGACAAAATGGCAAATAGTCCCCATTAAGGAACAAGAGAGAGGAAATCTTTGCTATTGGACTCAAATCTTATGGCTTTCTTACCCTACAATAGATTAGAAGGCCTTCAGGTACTTCATTTGAAAGTCCATGTTCACCAGCCTGATTTCTGACTATTGGCTTCTTTATTAGCTTGCCTAATGGGAGAGTGATCTTGTTGGAAATGAGCAATGTCCAATCCATTTGCCATTGTAAGTTGAAAAAATAGACAATTTAATTATAATTTACCTTTATCAATAGTTTATCTACACAGATTTACAGGTGAAACAATCTGCTATAATTTGCAGTTGTATTTCTCATCATAAATGCCTAACATGGCTTTTGGATTATTTGTACATGTACCAGTATTTGTGAGTTTGGGAAATGCACACCCACCCTTAATCTGCTTTCATTATACCAACAAAACCAGGTTTATGAATCTGCAAAATGAGCTTTAGAAGCTAGAGTGATCTTATTTACCAAGGCAAATGCCCTATTATGGATAACTGCCCAGAAAGTGAGCCAGCATTCCGCAGGGGAAATAACTCTCTGCATTGCTGTGAGGGCTTTTTGTGGCTCAGTTTGCCAGCAACTCTGTTTTCTGTTTGTTTGTTTTGTCTTTACCTTCTGCTCTGCTCTTTATCATAGGGAGGGCTAATCTCCTGCAGATTATGTTTCTCAGGTTTGCACTGGTTTCAACCAGTGGGGTACTTGGGCATGAAACTGAAGGGGAGAAGAAAAGGAGAACCCAGGTATCTCTCCCTCTTTTTAGCCTCTTCTAGCATCAGTGTAACTAATTTCCTGCATTAACTCCCTCTGCTTTAAACTCAGAGTTTCTAATGATCAGAACTGATTACTTTTGACACGAGTCCACTAGAAATGGCAACAAACTGTTCAAAAATTATTATGGGCCCCCCATACATAGAGATTCATAACAAAATGATATAAACCAATAAATATTTTGATTTATACTTATTTTTGGTAAACTAGACTAAGAAGCCACACTAAGTAGTCACAAGCAAAAGGTGTGGCTTATTACATTGCTAATAATGTTCCTTAAATTCATACTGTCAAAAGACAGTCATAGGGAATAAAAATCTCCAGTAGACAATTGGCTCTGAATGCAGCAGTGGATCTAGCTTATGTGTGTGTCTAACAGCAAGTTGAATGCAGTTTTCAGCTTAGTCCATGAACCTATCAACTCATTAAAGATCTGGGATACAATGCTTAGGTAATACACAAGCTAATAAACATGATGTTACAGGATGTTATGGCAATATTGGAGCATTTATAAAATTTGCAAACAGACATATTAGTTGAGGCAATATGTTGGTCTACTTCAGGGTATCCAAAAATATGTGAGGAAAAGTTTATACTTTATAGCATATATGCCCCATGAATCACCCAGGCCACTTCATGCATCCAAATCCCCTTTCTCTGTGTGCATAGGGGAGTAGGTGGGAGAAATGGAGATGACAAGTAAAGAAAAATATCAGCTGATTACTGGTAGACAGGAAAGGAAAGACAAGGAGGAAAAATAGCCACCTTGCAAAGGTAAAACAGGTTTTGCTACCTGGAGAATAAACAAAATAATAACTGGAAAAGATCCTGAGAAGATCCAAATACTAATTTACAGAAAATATAGAAGACAGAGGAACAAGTCAAACTATACCACACTGATGAAATTAACAAAATTCAGACTGAGGAAACCTCTACAGGGCAACAATCTGATTTCTTTTACTGATTATTACAAGAAAAAAAGAAAAAGAAAGGAAAGAAGTATAGAGAATATTAACAAATTACAATGTGTGGACATTATTTGAATTGCAATTCAAACAATTACAAAAAAAAACATTTATGTTAAAACTGGAAATTTGAACACTTACTGGATATTTGATGATATTAAGAAAATTTTTTTAGGTATTAAAATAACACAGTGGTTATTTTTTTAAGTGACTTTCAGGGATGCATAATAAAATATTTATGGATAATATTATATAATGTCTGGGTATAGATGAAACAAGATTTTCCAGGAATTGATATCATTGAAGCAAGATAATTGGTACAATGGTATTACATTTGTATAGGCTTGAAATTCTCTTTAACAAAGAGATAAAAATATATAATGACAAATGGAAAACAGAAAAAATTAAAATAAAAAACCATGAGAGGATAAAAGATATTTTCTTCTCCTGACTTTTCTGCCTTACCTCTTCTCCTCTTAAAAATTAAACCCCTTCCTTCTTAAAAGTGGGAATCTGATCAGATGATTGATTAGGACAAAAAACAAACAAACCAGGAGAAATGGAAATGTTATGAACTAATACGTCACAGCTTTTTATCTGCCCAGAGTTGGAAAGGAGAAACAGTAAGAATCAATGTGGCTCCAGTAAGAACTTTGTCTGAGAAGAGTTTTTTATGGGGTATGGACTTTTGGCCAGGACTACATGTTAACCTCGACTATGCACTTGAAGTCGTCTGAGCTTTCCCTGATTTATAGAAATATCATTGGAGACATTTGGGTTCAAGAGGGTCGTGAAGACCAGAGAAAAGTAATAGAGAAGAGAAAGCAGAGATCTAGCAAGGTTTGTTTTAGGCTAAATTGGAAGACATAAAGAGGAGTTTAGGTTTCCTCCAAACTTCTTAAATCCCGTTTTTGGGGTTCGGGAAGGAGATTGGAATTGAAACCATTAACTCTAGTTAGTAGAACAATCTGAGTGCTTGGTTAGAACTCTCATTTCTAGAGAACTCAAATGTAACACGAAGGTGAGCAAAGCAAAACAAAACACCTAGACATTTAAAATGTAGGTTGTCCCAACTACATACATAAACTAAAACATAAGACAGTTTAATGAGTGCAAAGAGAAAAGTCCAAGTATATGGGAGGCTTATTGATTTGCCTTTCACCATAGACACTTTTCTAAGCATTTGAGTTATTGTGTGTACTATGTTTGCTTTCCCAAGCTGAATGAAATATATTCATTATTGTAATTAGGTGGCTGTAAACCTTTCTGAAGTAAATCAGAATAGAATCTTATGAAACAGTCAGAAGGAAGCTTTCTGTTTTGCACCATAAGAACAACAGAGGCTATATACCTTAAAAATGTTTCTAGCACAATTGCTTCTACCCAAATTTCTAACTATGGATAGTCGGCTATATGAAGTTGACCATGTCTTAGCATGCATTTTTTCTATTTGTCTTCTATTTTCTATTGATATTGAATTTTACCTTTTATGATGAAAACCAGGCTTCCATCATTTCTATATTGTTTAGATATAGGATTTTGACTTTGTAGTTTAGTATAAGCAGCACATTCCAAATAATGAATTTCCAGGTTTTTGGCTGAAGCTTTGTGAAAATGCTCTAGTCACTTGAGCTCCCAATGCTACCACTGTTCTATCTGTAATTAGAAATGTGTGCAGTTGCCAAGAGTGATATGTAGGGTTTAAAGTTAGAATTTTTCTCTGACTGAAGGGTTTTAAGAGCTTCATATTATTGAGTCTTATTTCCCAAATGTCTATAAGTCCTTGCAGGGTAGTAAAATAAGAAGACATATTAAATCTTCCAGGCCACCAAGGGACCATTTAATGCCTTGCTGCAGGCACTGAGGTATATGGTTTACAACAGTGCCTTACAGACACAAGTTCATCCAAATTAACTTAATTCTTAGTTGTTGATGACATAGACATAAGCGAACACAATTTAGTATTTTTAAAGCAAGATAATTAAAATATTGAGCAATTAGCCTAAAGCGATGTCTTTCATATTCAACAAATAATTAAGGTTCTTTATGTGTGAAACTTTTATATTAAGACCCCCCATACATTTTTTCCTCTAAACTAGGACAATTTGGGTAGTGAGAGAAGATGCTATTAATAATTACACAAGGAATAACTATAAACTAGGACTGTGTCAGGCAAACCAGGACACATGTTCCTCCTAATTATGTTAGAAAATGGGAATGCAAGACTCAGTCACTGCCTCTATGAGTTTACAGTCCACTGGGAGAGAAAGGAAATTACAAAAGAATACAATTATTCTGCTGTATTATTCTGTAATTATTATTATAATTCAAAGTTTTGTTTTATGCCTTTCCTTGTATAATTCCTTTGATCCTTAACAACCCCTGATTAGATACATATTAGTAGGGTTCTCATTTTATATAAAACAAGGGAAGGGGGATTAAATAAATTACCAAAGTCCACAGGACTAGAGAGTAAGGAAAATGGAATTTGAAGCCATGCAGTTTGACTCTAGAGTCTAAAACTCACTCATTCCCCAAAATAGTATCCTATGATAAGCACTATGGTAGGGAAATGGCCAGGTATCCTAGGACCACATAGAATGGACACTTAAGCAAGCCTCTTAGATCAAGCATGGAGTTCAGGAAGAAGTGAGAAATAAACTGCTTACTCGATTAGCCAAAGGGAAGAGAGTGGGGCAGCAAATATAGTTTGTAGGCAAAGTACTGTTACTGCTTTCAAGACAGCAGTCTTCCTAACATCCCCTTTAAAGTAGCTCTAGAGCACGCCCAGTTAAGGAATGAACATCTAACTTAAAAGGACAGATACTATACCATCAAGCATTCTAGCCACTGGCACAATTTTGGAACTGGAGAACCACGGAGGCTAATATTGGGCATTAGCTGACATATAATGAAATGTGTTTACATGCATTCTAAATAGTAACACAGGTAATGATTATGTGCCATTTCAGAAAACTCTTTCTAAAATGATCTGAAAGTTTGATTGGTTATAGTCCATCTTCTCAAAAGCACTGTTGAAAGTTATCTGAAACAACCAGTTGCTCAGATTATACATGGAATCAATGCAAAAGATCACTTAGATTTGCAACCATACTGTAGCCCTGACTGCCTAAACATTGATCGTAAAAATACAGAATCTCTATGACACCCAACAGAGAAGGCACTAATTAACTAAGGATTTTGTTCTGCTCAAGCTTTTGTAACATCACTTAATGATTTCTGCCAAAGGCAAGTAAGTAAACAAGACGGAGCCAGGTTGTACAGGAAAATGTTTCCTCATGTACCATAAGAAGCAGAAAAAGGAAGGAATCAATGCTTGCCGATGGAAAAAGATAAAACTGTCAGGAAAATAAATGTTATTTTTAGGTTTTTGTTAATGCCTTGGCACTAAAAGAAAATAAAAATAAACGATTAACAATTTCTAAAAAAGGAATTGATTGAATCATTCTCAATGATTGTTTTCTCATGCTTCAGTCCTAGAAATACACGATTTTTATAAGTACTTTTTTGTGTAGCATAAGTTAACTTTTACAGATCATAGGTTTTTATTCCTTATTGATTTTATCTGAAATATCTCTGAGAATTTCAAGGAAAGGCTGAGAAGAGCCTAATTTAGAATAAATGTGTTTTGCTTACCACTAGCACTGGTATAAGTACCATTGGAAGCATATTTTTTTTAACACAGGAGTGGGTAGGCAGCATTGCTTATAATTGTAATTGAAATCATTATACTTAAATTCCAAAGGCTCCATATTTTAAAGCCACTCTAAGGAAGTTTCCATTAGATTTGTGCTTTGAACCTCAAGTAAATCCAATTCTCTTAATTGCCAATTTTTATGTACTAACCATAAGTAAACAGGTTAAATTTGATTCAGTAAGACCACAAATAGATCATTGCTATATTCATTTTCAGGCTTGAGTTTTAAGAAACAAAATCATTATGCATTCAGAGAAATTCATAATTAAAAAAAAAAACAGTTGCAATGTGCCTTTTTGTAATAATAGGAGTAGATATAACATGATCATTTACACCTTGCTGAATGTGCCCAAGTGACTCATGCTTTTTGGAATTAGGTTTACATGTATGTATATTTGTATGTATATATATACATGTGTGTATATGCATGTATATATAGATGTGTAGTTATACGTATATTTACATCTTGTATGCAATATAGACTTATAAAAGTGAAACAATTAACTCAAACAGATACTTGCACATTGATGGTCATAGTGGCATTATTCACAATTGCCAAAAGATGGAAGCAATCCAAGTGTCCATCAACCAATGAATGGATAAACGAAATGTAGAATATTATTCATCTGTAAAAATGATGTTCTGATACATGCGACAACATTGATGAACCCTGTAGACATCATGTTGAATGAAATAAGCCAGAAACAAAAGGAAAAATATTGTAGTTCTCACTGATATGAAATAATCAGAATAAGCAAACTCATAGCATCAGGATCTAAAATATGGGTTAGCAGGGGACAGGGTGGGGATAGGGATTAGGGAATTAATGCTTAAATTGTAGCGAGTTCTTATTTAGAACAATGGAAATATTTTGGTAATGGGTAGTAGTGATAGTAGCACAACATTGTGAGTGTAATTAACAGCACTGAAATATATATCTGAATGTGGTAAAAAAGGGAAGTGTTGTCTTGAATATATGGTAATAGAACAAATTTTAAAAAAATCTATTGAAATGCACTACACAAACAGTGAACTCTAAAGTAAACTATGCACTATGGTTAATAGTACAATAATACAAATGCGCTTTCATCAATTACAATAAATGTAACACACCAAGGCAAGGTGTTAATAATAGGATGGTATACGGGAATTCTGCATATTATGCATGATTGTTCTGAAAACCAAAAATTCTCTAATAAAAATAAATTTTAAAACAGTAAATCAACTTGATTATCACTCCAATAGGAAAAAAAAAATCACTTCAAGTTATGATAAGTTTAGCGCATTCAGATTTTGTTGACAGTTCAATAACTACTAGGAAATAAAATATTAAAAATCAGAGAAACAAAACTATATTGTACAATATCTGCCATTTAGAGATCACCATGGCTAAATAATACATTTCTGAAATTGTCAATCGGATTCTACTTCCAATAAAAATACAAAATCCTATTCAACAATGTTTATGTAACTGTTCAGAACTATCTACATTAAGGGAATTCCACTTATTTACCTTAAAAATGACAAAATTATAACTGTGAACAGTACAACCTATATAGTTTTAATTTTTTGTTGATAGGCAAGGTTGGCTTCCTTCTATCTTTTCAAAAGTCCCTGATAATCTTAAGATATTTATTTTATGTCAACTGTGGTAATAAAATAATGGTTATGATGTCACTCCTACTTGCAAATATTTTTTCATGAAAATAGGTAGATTTCAAAAGAAGAAATCTAATTTCAAAATTCCATGTTATTCTCAAGATGGATCAAAGACTTAAATATAAGAGCCAAGACCATAAATTTCCTAGGAGATAATGTAGAGAAGCAGTTATGAAATCTGGTAATAGGAAATGGTTTCACAAACTTTATACCCAAAGCACAAGCAATGAAAGAAAAAATAGATAAATGGGACTGCCTCAAAATAAAAAAATTTGTGCTTCAAAGATGTTTGTCAAGAAAGTGAAAAGGCAGCCCACTCAAAAGGAGAAAATATTTGGGAACCACCTATCTGATTAGGGGCTAATATCCAGCAAATATAAAGAAGACTTAAATTGCAAAAATAAAAATACAAACAATCCATTTTAAAAATGGGCAAGAGATTTGAATAGACACTTTTCTAAAGAGGAATACAAATGGCTCAAAAGCATATGAAAAGTTGCTCAACATCACCAGCTATTAAAAAATACAAACCTAACTACAATGAGATATCATCTTATACCTATTAGATGGGCTGCTATTAAAAAAACAGAAAACTACAAGTGTAGGAGAGGATGTGGAGGAATAGGAACACTAATCCACTGCTGGTGGGAATGTGGAATGGTGCAGACACTCTGGAGAACGGTTTGGCAGTTCCTCAGGAAGCTAAGTATAGAATTGCCATATGATTTGGCAATCCCACTATTAGGAATGTACCCAGAAGAACTGAAAGCAGGGACATGAACAGATACAGGCATACCAATTTTCATCGCAGCATTATTCACAATTGCTGAACGATGGAAGCAACCCAAGTGTCCATCAATGGATGAAGGGATAAACAAAATGTGGTATATACATACAATGGACTATTACTCAGCTGTAAGAAGGAATGAAGTATTGACATATGCGACATGAATGAATTTCTAAGACCATATGTTGAGTAAAGTAAGCCAGTCACTAAAGGACAAATATTGCATGATCTCACTGATATGAACTAAGAATATTGAGCAGACTCACAGAGGTATAGTCTGGAAGATAAGTAACCAGAAGATAAAAAGCAAGTAAGGAATGTTAAGTCGATGCTCAATCTGGGTAGAATCTATGGAGTGGATGGGGGTGATGGTGATACAGCGATATGAATGGGGTTGACAATGCTGGAGTGTGAGTGTGAGTGGGCTTGGTGAGGGTAGGCTGGGCTATCCATAGAGCTCGGTGGAGAACTGGAGGAAGCCGCAGATGAACTCTGCAGAGGTAGAGGATTGTGGTTGAGAATACAATTGTGGGAGTGTTCTTTTGGCAAATATGGAAGGGGAGGGTCACTGGTGCATGTTATCAGTGGTGGGGGGATGCGTGGGGAGGGGTGCACCTAATGCATGCCTCTGTGGAATATGAATGTGCTCATGTGGTCATAGGGTGTTATCTCAATAGGTGGAGACCCACACAATAACTAACAAAATATTAAATTCACATCCTGGGGAGTCCTGTTACATTCTCAAATAGAGTAGCATGAATCTCTTGAGTACATAGGCAGGGTCTAATAAAAGAAAAAAAAGACCAATATGCCAAGCCCTTGATATTAATGCTTGTACTTAGGAAATTTGTTCTTGTAAAATTGAAACTTAGTCTAATAATATCTATTGTCTAAGAGTTACCTCCTAAAAGCCTCCTTCTTGCTCAAATGTGGCCTATCTCTAAGCCAAACTCAGCAAATAAACTCACTACCTTCTCCAGGGGTAAGTATCCCTGGCACCAAGGGGTTGTTACCAGTGCCAACTAGTGATGCATTTGATACCAAAAGGGTAAAAGATTAAATAGAAACGAGTTTTTACAGGTAAGAGATTTCAAAGCGAGTCGGGAAGTCACTCCATTCTCAGGCAGATCTCACTAACTTCCACAGTAAACAAAGCCTCAAACAGGGGTGCTCTCAGGGGATCTAGAGACATCTGGACACTGTAGACAAGGCACACAACCCCATGAAATCAGCACCCTATTGGTGGGCTTTACATGGAATATATGATAACCTATTTCTCCACTGTAACAGAGTTAGGCTCATTTATAATTTGCATTCCCAAGATTCTTCTACTCCTTTTATTTGAACCTATAATTAGCACTATACCCATTAAATATATGTCCCAGGGATTTAAATCTTTGGTCTGTTCATATATGAGTTGAGCCCTGAATCTCAGCAGAGTTTCAGCCAACTCCTACTCTCCAGTTCATTGGACTGGCCCAGCACAACTAAGAAAATGATGATGATGGACAAGG
The DNA here is from genome assembly GCA_029593785.1 of Cabassous unicinctus. Lineage (NCBI taxonomy): Eukaryota > Metazoa > Chordata > Mammalia > Cingulata > Chlamyphoridae > Cabassous > Cabassous unicinctus. The sequence continues at coordinate 3,232 of JAQZBX010008116.1, read as the reverse complement.
TCCATCCCAAAAGGCAAAGAATATCTAAAACTGCAAGCAAAACAGTTCCTTCCATCTGTCCCATAAAGTCTAAGCCCCCTCTCAATCTGAAGCAAGGTGAGCATCACCAAGCCAAAATCCTCAAGGTTGAGGAATGAACAAACATAAGGAGGGAATGCAACCATGGACCAAAGTAGACTTATTATTATTGTAGTAATGGAAGAATTTGTAAAGTTGATAGAAAGAGAGTGGCTACCATAGGTTCTGAGGGGAGGGGGAGGGAAGAATAGGTGGAACAAAGGACATTTTTAGGGCATCGGAATTGTTCTGCATGATTTTGCAATGACAGATACAGGCCATTATACATTTTGTCAAAAACTATAAAATTGTATGGGGCAAAATATAAGGCATAATGTAAACTATTCACCATGGTTAGTAACAATGCTTCAATATTTGTTCATCAATTGTAACAAATGAACCATACTTATGTAAGATGTTATTAATAGGGGAAAACATGAAAGGAGGAGGGGATGGGGTATATGGGAATGCTCTATATTTTCAATGTAACTTTTCTGTAACCTAAAAATTCTTTAAAAATAAAATTTCAAAAGTGAAAAATAAAAAATTCCATGTTATTTTTTTATCAAATTATTTTGGCTGTGTGTTTGGATATCCATTTTCTGAACTCCCAAAAGATCCAATTCTGATCAATATGAAGGCAAAGTTGTCAAAACCAAAAATATATAAAAATCATCACTGTATATTTATATAGTAAATCTCCCTCACACAAGATGCCCTGTGAATGAACTTGTAAACTTATAATAATTAGATTCAATTCAAATAAAGTAGACAATTTTTAAAAACTGAAGAGAATAAAGTAGGAAATATAGTCCATATCCAAGGTAATTATCATCTATAAATGTCCTAAGAAATAAAAGCACAAAATTGATTGAACATTATACCTTGGCTTACTGTCTTTTCACTTTCCTTTATAGATAGTCTTCAGGAAAGATAGAAGTACAATAATGGGAATCAGAATTAAGCAACACAAGGTCAGCAGCAACGAAGAAGACATTAGGGCCAGATATATAGATTATTTGCTCCTTCATTAGGTTTGAGTACAGAATATGGGTACTGCCTTATCCTGAGATTGCCCCAGGAAAGAAAATCTGAGATAAAAGTTTATTTTTGAAATTAATTCCAGGAAATTGAGTAGTAATTTAGTAACAGTGAAACAAGGAAGAAGAAAAACCAATATAAGAACATGTCGTTGAGCCGGTCATTGCAGAGAGTAACTGGAGCTCAAACTTGCTGGGACCCTCTGAGGAGATATGTAGGGTGTGCCATAGAAATGGCTGCCCAAGGAACAAAAGAGGGGAGCATGTATTAACTGGATCTTATTCCTTACTGATTAAAGAAATGCTACATTTCAAACAGCAATTATTATTCTGCTGCAGAAAGTATTAGGTCTGTGCTGTGACCCTCCTAATAGGACTTAACCAAGAATCCACCCAGCATTCTTGTCCAACAGCAAATCTGTTAGGTCATGTTGCCTGAGCAGCAAAACAGTTTGGCCTACAACCTGGGCTTGCTGCAGAGCCATCTTTTACTCTGAGAATGCAAGAAAGAAAAGAAAGATGGCAGAAACTCACAATAGCTCTTAAAGTTTTGCTTGGAGTTTGCATACTTCTTTGGCCAAAGCAATTCATTTAAATTTTTGAAAACTTTTGTTAATGCTGGTATGCTGGGAGTAAAAAGTATCAGCAGTTTTGGGGTGTAATAAAGTGTGGAACCCCCACTATCACCTCCCTACCCTATGTAAAAAGCAATAGAAACAAAACAATATGAAAGTATGATATCAGCCATTAGAAAGACTGTAAGTGCTTCCTATTGAACAAGTTATGCTAAGTATATTTAGCCATGGACTTAATTATGGTGTGTATTGTCTGGGGATGGAACTGGGTTTATATATATATGGAGTGGGGTAGAGGTTTAAGGTAGGCATTGATATGAAATGTGAGATAAATACATCTTGGAATGCTTGTCTTAAACCCTTATCCACAGCCTATCTAAAGATTTATTTATCTATTTTTAATTAGTTGTTTTAGCTGGAGAGTCTCTCACAAGACCTAGTAGAGACAGTAAGTCTACAAAGATGAAAAAAGTTAATTATCTGAGTTCTAAAAACCAAAAGAAGGAATAAATGTAATATTTGATGATCTCTGATTAGTCAGCAGAACCCAATTCTACCCGTATTAATAGGCTGAATCTGAAAAAAGTATGGGAATATGAAGTAAAATACATAAAATACTTACAAAAGACAATATACTTGAGGCGCTAATGGTTTCAAATTGAGAAACCTGCTACCAAGGTTTGCTAAAATTTTCACCACAGCAAGATTATTATAAACACTTAGTAAGGTTGAGCTCTAATAAATAAGTAGGCAATTTTAATGCTTCTTAGGTAAGTATTTTGGATCTATATAATTACGTTTTAAAGGTTGTTTATAAAAAATACTTTAGTGATGAAAAATAATATTCAAATGAACTGTTATCCAGAAAGCCAATACATAAAACAAATAAATGTATAGCTGCTTTGGTTAATGCACATTTTTGTTTTGCTTTTTTTTGAAAGAGGAAGGGAAGGTCACTATCCTAACCCTCCAAATATGCATACACATGTTTTTTATTAAAACAAATTCAAAGACCCTCACATTACTCTACAAGTTACAGTAAAACTGTCCTCCTGTTTGAGAAGTCTAAAATATTCAGTGTCTTACAAAGTTCTATATAAAAATTTGCCATGCTTTCGACCACATGCCCTTATTACAAGAACAACACAATGTGACTAAAATCCCAATGTTTATTTAGGTGAGGAACATTAAAAGCTCACTTAAAAATTCAACTAGCAATGAAACTGGAAAATGACCTCAAATAAAAGGGGGAAAAGGTAAAGATAAATGAGTTTATATGGCTAAGAGACTTCAAAGTGAATCGGGAGGTCATCTCAGAGGTAACACTTATGCACATCTCAGCAGGATCCCATAGACTTCCAAAGTGGATACTACTCCAAATACTGGGGCTCCTGAGGGGTCTGGAGACACCCAGGTCCTATGGTCAGAGCAGATAGCTCCAGAGTTTGGTGCCTTGCCAATGAGCCCTACTTTGAAGTTTGTGCTCCTGAGAGTGACAGAGTTGGACTCAATTATGTCTTCCCTACACATGGCTCATCTGTCCCTTCTATTTAAACCTAT
>JAQZBX010008115.1:0-48875 GCA_029593785.1 Cabassous unicinctus | reverse complement strand
TAAAGGTGCTTGGGTTACCTAAATATTACTCAGAAATTGCAGGGATTCCCATGTTCCCCTTAGGACAATTTTGAGAGACTTCTATTAATTTTCTAAAAGTCCTTTTTGCCAGTAGTTAAAACATTGTTTTCTTGTGCACAAGATCTACCTTCTGCCACCTTTCCAGAAGTTACATCTCTCCCTTGTAATTCTGATGAAAAAGAAACGAAATTAGAAATATGACATAAAGAAGATACAAACTTTTAAGAACATTGTTTGAAAAGCTGTGTTTGAATGTAATGGATGTTATTTTAAGAAAATATAAATAATAAAATAGATTCAAGAAATATTAGAACACTTGTAGGAAAAGGCCTCAATGGAAAAATACTAAAAAATCAAATTCTTCCATTTTGAAGTAAACTTTAAAGAACAGGCAATTCTATATTATTTAACTAGTTCCTCAATATTACAAAAATTATATATGGAAAACCTTCCAAATTATTTATGAATCTAGTGTAATAACCTGACATAGAATTTTTAAAAGAAAGATGACAACTCAAATTTATTTATCAGTTAATTCTCTTTGACTTCATCGCAGTAAGAAGTTATCCTTCACTGTTCCCTCTTCCTAAAATAATGTTTCCCAAGCTCTTCTCATGCTTGACTCCTTCTCACTCACTGGTCTTTGTGAAAATATCTTCCCATTTGGCCTTCCCTGACCAGTTATTCAAAGAAGCAAGAAGCACTTTCTTTCAAATCTAACCTCACAATAACTCTAACAATCCATTTATTTCCTTCATAACACTTATTTACAATCGGAAGCTACATTTTTAATTTACTTTTGTATTTTTTGTTACTCTGCCTTTAAGTAGTTAATTTTTAAAATAAGTTACCTTGTCCTTCTTCTTCTTCTCCATCTGCAGCATTTGAAATAGTATATGGCATATTACAAGTGATTTGATAAGTATATGATGCAGATTCCAAACTTTACAGATAAATTTTAAAAATAAAATAAAATGGATGACACTTTCATATTATTATATATACTTTCCAAATTGGTGAGCTTTCACATAATTTTGGCTTATGTTTTCCTATTTACTCTGTATTTTGCAAATGTGAGATGTCATGTACTTTTGATTTACTCTTTAGTGAACAGTGATGGTTGCCTATAGAATTCACATCCTCTGTAGTGAGGTTATATGTCAAGGTATTAACCTAAATGTTCCCTTTTCATCACTCAACATGATAATTAAAGAGCATTCTTCAGTCCTCCAAATACTTGGAGAAGTAGGAGCAAAGATTCAAACAAAGAGCCAATTTGATCGCCAAAGGGAGATTATCTGGAATTCATGAGTTCAGGAACAGTTTTTTCCCTCCCAGAAATTAAATAAAACTGAGTCTCCTTAAGAAACAAGAAATAAGGAGGCAGATTGGTTATATGAATTGAAGAAAAACGGGCAAGAAAGAAAAGGAGTCATGAAAGTAAGAAGAGAAGAAGAAAAATTCTTTTCAGAAAACCATGGAACAGAAAGGCAGGAACTCAGACCGCTCCTGATCACTGATTCACCAGTCATGGATTAAACATATGTTCAAAATCCTGCAACAATTAGGAGTGAGGAAATAGGCATGAAAGGAAAAAGGTTGTCCCCTGTCCCCTGCCTCCTTATTGGAATGAAAGAAAATTTACACAAAATTTCCCTGTGAAAGGATTGGCAATGGCTGCACTATAACCATTATATTTCTTTACGCCTTTTTAAAACAAACAAAAATAACAGCAAAATAATGTTGTTCATGTATCTTCACTTCCTTCAGCAGCCCCACGTGCCTCAAGGTAAGATCACCCACCACTAATGTCAACGGTGGGCCAGTCACTTTACTATATTTGTGAATTCTTAATGTTTTCTTTCCCTGAGGTTCCCTTGCCTTTACACTTCCTTGTGTGCCAGCTTCGCTTCCAGATTGGTAGGGAAATACCTGCAGCAGCTCTGGACCTCATATCAATGCAGGAAGGAAGAGGAGATTTTTCTTTTTCAGAAGGATTCCTGGAATTGTTAAAAAGAGTTTCCCTGGGAAGTTGCTACCAAACCTCATTACAGTCTCACTGCTGAATGGTGTTCTATGCTGTTTCCTTAAGCAGCCCCCACTGAAGCTATTGAGATTACTTTTTCACCACACACTTCCCCAGAACACCTTTGTCATAAATCAGTAGATTGAAAAATGCTGACTATTACATGATTGCCAACATTTTTTGTTGTTTTAAGAACTCTATTCCTTCAATAAAGTGCCATCATATCCCCATGATCACTAACATTTCCCAGAAGAACTAGCATTTTATTACAATGTAGATTAAGAAGAAATTTTCATAATAAAACAGAATCTTAAATTGTATACATATAGGATTATGGAAAACTCATTACATTGTCCATATCTTTTTCATTTCCTCTTGGTCTGGAGAAAATTTTATCACAGCAGCAGTTCACAGTTCAGTGATTTTGAACCATTAATCTAGTCTAACTACCCACATAATGCTTGCATTTCATTTCTGCTAAATTAACCTGGCACTGCATCTCAGACTTACTGCTAAATAATTCACTCATTTCAGAGAATATTATTGAGCAGCAGATACCATTCTAAGTGCTTGAGATACATAAATGAATAAAAGACAAAAAAATTTCAACCACATGGAGGTTCCATTCTAGTGAACAATGAAAAATAAGCAAAATATTTAAGCAAATTACACAGTGCTTTGAAAAGTGCTGATTGCTTTGGAAAAATAGAGCTAAGTAAGAGGACTTGGCAGTGTTGAGGCAAAGGGACAGAAAGTATGTTCACTATTGTATTGAAAGGTTAGAGTAGGCCTTGCTGAGAAAGTGACATTTGAGAAAAAAATAATGTGAGGATTTTTGTCTTTAGACTTCTGGACAAAGAATAATCTATTATTGAGGGATAGCCAATTCAATTTCCATTGCATGCCTAGGGTGTTTGAGGAGTAGCATTCGTCCAGCTTGACTGACAGAGCCAAGTGAGGGAAGAAGGGACATTGGATATGAGGAGAAAAGGAAGAAATTACAGAGGACAGGGACCCCTATAGACCATTATAAAGGTATTGACATTTTTTTCAATTTATTTTTTTAAAGATACTTGTATCACATAAATGTTACATAAAAAATATAGGGGTTCCCCCATGCCCCTCTCCCCATACCTTCCACATTTTCCCACATTAACAACATCCCTCATTAGTGTGGTACATTTGCCACAATTGATGAATACATTCTGGAGCATTGCCACTAAGTGTGGATTGTAGTTTACATTGTAGTTTACACTCTCTCCCACACAATTCTGTAGGTTATGGGAAGATACATAATGGACTATATCTGTCATTGCAATATAATTCAGGACTATTTCCAAGTCCTGAAAATGCCCCGTATTACACCTGTTTTACCCTCTCCTTGCCCTCGGAGCCTCCAGTGGCCATTGCCTCCACATCAATGTTGTAATTTCTTCCATTGCTAGAATCATAAGTCTATAGTAGAATAGCAGTAAGTCTACTCTAGTCCATACTTCATTCCCCAATCCTGAGGATTCTGGGATGGTGATGTGCACTCCACCTCTAATTGAGAGGGGGCTTCGGTCCCATATTGACTTTTAACTTTTACTGTGAGTGAAATCAAAAGCCATATAGATTTTCAGCAGATGGGATAATAATAACAACACATAACATAGAGCTATACTGATGATGATGGTAACGATGATGTTCATTTGGTTGGTGGCTTTAGAGGTCCATGTGAATTATATCTTGCTATAGAATTGTTTTATTCAAATTACATTTATGTCCCAGGGCTTGTTCTAATCTAACATTTCTCTTTCCCTTGCCATCACAGAAATTAAAGCAAATTTCTTATTTCCATCATAATTTTCCAAGTCTGAAGAAAATTTTTCTTTGGCCTTCTCTCTGCTAGGCTAAATAATCACATGTTCCTTTAGATAACTAAAGATAACCTCAAAATTATTCAATAAATTAAATGGAATCACTTAATCTTACAGAAGTGCCTACTTGCTATCCTGCTATCCATTCACTTATGCTTTATTATGATTATTCTTTTCAGGGAGAAAGAATAAATGCAAATTTTCATTGAACTTCCCCCCAATGTGCTATGTAGGGTATGAATATCAAGGACCTACTTCTTGCCCTCATGGAGTAGAGTTTGGTAGTAATTGTTCTGTGCATATTATGGTGCTGATTCTCTCTCTGTAGCTCTCTCCCTCTCTCCATGCATACATACACATACACACACATGCACACATACATGTATTTGTAGATGCGCATATATTATCAAGTATACATATATATCACTCTATCTCTTACACATTTATGAGTATTATAATTATGTGAAAACACAGACACACATTATGCTCTATCTCCTATACTTACAATTATATTCAGGAGAAATCATAATTTCTTCCTTGATATTTAAGATTTATATATATTTTTATTTTTTCTCTTCTTCACTACATTTTCATCCATGTGTTATATCTTTTCTATCTTGTATTTATTTATCTATTTACCCATTATTTATTTATTTCTGTGTGACACATTTATAAATTATTTTCATCCATTTCTATCATTTCAGCTGCTTCAGCTCCTTGGAGCTCTGCTTTCCATTTTCCTTCCTTTTAGATTTGACCTCTCCCTTCCATCTTATTAGCTGGCATGCCATTGCTCTTTTCCCCCTGCTCTTCTATATCAATGAGCATTTAAGAGATGAGCAATGTCTGGAGTTGTAAATCTTACACTACATTTTGCTAGCTTTTAGTATGCCATGAATGTTAGATGAGCTACCCTCCTTATAATATGACATACAGTTTTTTGGAAATGAACTCCATCAGTCCTTCCTGTCATCTGCCTCTTCTCCCTCCAAAATGTATTTCTTGGTGAATAGAGGTATGGTGTTTACTTTAATCATACAATTCTATAAAGGCTGAATACTGTGTGAGCAATTTTTATTAACAAATTGAAAAACTTGCCACCTGGCAATCAATGTTTAAATATATAGCTATTTTTATTGAGTGGCAATTTTTTTTTTAAGACTTTTTTTTAGGAGGTATCGGGGATTGGAACATTGGGAAGCAGGCACTCAACCACAGAACTATATCTGCTCCCCAATGAGAGTTGTGTTGTTGTTTTTTTTTCTTTTGTTTGTTTTGTTTTTAGGAGTTACCGGGGATTGAATTTAGGACCTTGTGTATGGGAAGCAGGCACTCAACACTTGAACTACATGAGCTCCCAAGTAGTAATTAAAAAAAATTTTTTTTTTTCTTTATTAGAGAAGTTGCAGTTTATAGGACAATCATGCATAAAATACAGGATCACATATACCACCCTATTATTAACCACTTGATTGGTGTGAAACCTGTGTTACAAATAATGATAGCACATTTTTATAATTGTACTATCAACTGTACTCAATGGTTTAACTTAGGGTTCACTGTTTGTATAATGTAGTTACATGGACTTTTAAAAAAATTTGTTCTATTACCATATATACTATCTAACATTTCCCCTTTCAATCACGTTTGGATATATAATTCAGTGCTGTTAAATATGTTCACAATGTGGTACTACTATCACCACCATCCATTACCAAAACATTTCAATCATTTCAAATAAGAACTCTGTACATTTTAATCCTTAACTTCCCATTCCCTATCCCCAGCCATCCCCTGGTAACCGATACTCTAGATTCTGACTCTATGAGTTTGATTATTCTAATTATTTCATATCAGAGAGATCAAACAATATTTGTCCTTTTGTGTCTGGCTTATTTCATTCAAAACGATGTCTTCAAGGTTCATCCATATTGTCTCATATATCAGAATTTCATTTTTTTTTACAGTTGAATAATATTCCATTGCACATATATGCCACATTTTATTCATCCATTCATCATTTGATGGACACTTAGGTTGCTTCCATCTCTTTGGCAATTGTGAATAATGTTGCTTTGAAGATTGGTGTGCATATATCTGTTTGAGTCCTTTTTTTCAATTCTTTTGGGTATATACCTAGTAGCCAGGTTGCTGGGTCAATACTTAGCTTTCTGAGGAACCACAATACTGTCTTCTGCAGCAGCTGCATCATTTTACATTGCAACCAGCAAGGAATAAGTGTTACTATTTCTCTACATTTTCTCCAACACTTGTTATTTTCCGTTTTTTCAATAGCAGCCATTATAATGAGGGTGAAATGGTATCTCTTTGTGGTTTTGATTTGCATTTCCCTCAATGGCTAATGATGTTGAGCATCTTGTCATATGCTTCTGGCCATTTGTTTATCTTCTTTGGAGACATGCTTATTCAAAACTGTTGCACATTTTAAAATTGGGCTTTTGGTCTTTGTGTTGGGTAATTTTCTCTTATAAATACCTTATAAATTCTTAACTCAATCTTGCATATTTTGCTCCCTATATCTTCAAGAAAGTAGATTTTCTGTGACAAATTTCCTGGATTTAACTAACTCTTATTTTCTCCTTTTGTTTCAAATTTTTCATTAAATAAGTTTAAATTACTTCAGCCAATATTATCAGATCTTTCCCAATGCAATCTTTGAGAATCCCAATGGGTGCTGTAACTAACTTTTCGGTCATTCCATAACATTTTCTTTAATTGTATGTGTTTACATCATATGTTATGATAATAAAGGAAAAATATTCTGATAAAATGTAAAGAATAAAAGAGCAAAAATGGGTTTATTAGAATTGTTTCTTTCATTTCATTTCTTTTTTTCAAAGAATACTTTTGTGTCTTTATATTTACTTCTTTCATTTTGTTCCCCAAGGACTTATACAAAGCTTTAGTGCTGTCTCAGAATATTTAAAGAAAATGTTAGTATTTGCCTCATCTTGTTAAAAGAGAAAGTTTTGATTGTTTGAAACTGTATGTACCCCCAGAAAGACATGTTCTTAATGTAATCCATTCCTGTGTGTGAACCCATTGTAAATAGGACCTTTTGAGGTCTCAATCTAATTTTTTAATGAATATAGGGGTGGCATTGTATACTAAATATTTTACTAGATTTTATGCAGCAGGCTTGATCACACCTGTGTTAGTGTCTCTAGGGCCTGGGTGGGACTAGAAACACCTGGCAAATGGAATCTAGGAAATGGTGATCTTTCATGAAATCATGTGCTCTCCGATATGCCTCAGGAATCATGAAATGTATTAGCTTAATCTTTATACTTAAAGAGAGACTTTCAAAGAGTTCACCACGATTCCTAAGTCCCCCTCCCATTCTCATTACAAAAGAAAACAACTAATATCCATAGAGTAAGAAGTTGATCAGCCCTCAGGGCCCACATTATCTGAAGAAATCTGAATTATTAAGTGGAATTTGCTTCACTGATTGCCATCTAATATCTGGAACATTATATATTAATAGATCTTGACCTTAATACTTGACTCACCAAGCCATGCAACAAATATCCTTACCATTCTTCTCCACTGTTAATCTATAGCCTTGTCCATAGGGACTGCAATAAACCATAAGGAAATGGATCTTCTGATCTTAATACAAGTATCTTTTCTCATTTATCTGAAAAATGAGGAAATTAAGGCATTATGTGGATATTTGGACATGCAAATTAGTTCTTCCATAAAAAATCTGTTGATGGAAAAGGTAACAAATTTGTTAAAGATTATATCCCATAATAGCTTAAAGTTAAAATTATTTTAAATTAGATAGTATTAGAAGTAATATTGGAGCTTAAATTTTATACACAAATCACAAAAATGAAACAAAACAAAACTACAATATTAGATATCTTTTCAGCGTTCAGTAATTAGCTCTAAGTTCTGATAAAATGCTCTCCCACAATGGACAGTAAAGCTATGGACTATATGTGATTATATTATTTAGTCTGCTGGAAATGTGCTGTCTTGAATTTTCCTCTGTGTAAAGAAGAGTATTTTGAAAATGATGAGGTGATATGCAAATATTTTGCATTAATATTACGTACATCTTAGAAAGAGGGATATCATGAGAGACCATGATCATAAGAGGTTGTGTGAGTGTGACAACATGCTGTGTGTTTTAGCTCATAGATGTTAGTATTAGAAATCAGTAATTCTTAGTTTGTGTTCATACCAAAGTGCTGTGGTAGATTTGAGAAACAATAATTTTTATTTATGAGTCTATCATAATAGAATAGCTACATATGGTAATCACAGAAAAAGCTAATACCAGTAAAGGATGGGTGAGAATAATAGCATATCTAATATAGAGAATAAATGAAGTATTCATTTTGTTTTTTTTACATGAACAGAATGAAAATACTTGAATTTTGCAAATAACTATTGTTTATAGTTTATGGACATTGAAGGGCACAATTTTACTGCCAGTAGAATCCTTCTGAATTCAGTGATGTTGTTAATGATAATTTATTGTATTCATTTTTAGAAACTATGATCATAAATCTAATTATTTCATAAAAATATGCATAAATGTTTGTTATCACAAGAAGTCAAATTTAGTATGCTATTGAAAACAAGAAAACTTTCCCCTCACCAAGAAATGGATTTTATGCTTGACTGGAAATATTTCCTTAATTTAGAGTTATAGGGCAAACATATTTAAGACAATATAGTTTTAAAATGAAATGGATTTTTATCAGTAATAGCTACATTTGTAATAGTTATCTTTTGAATTATTCATGGAGTGCTAGAATTTAGGGTTGCAAATTGCATTAGAGATTATCAACTTGAGTAAAGTATGTAATCCCCACTGTGCTACTTCTAGGAAAATAAAACAAATAAAACCCACCTCAATCTTTTTTTAAAAATCAGCAAGTGAGATATTTGCTGAGCCAAAGGACTGTTATTACTATTTTACTATTTCACAGATGCAATAACTGAGGTACAGTGTAGTTAAATAATTTATAAATAATTTTGCTGGATGTAGAGTTTTCAGCTGGAATACACCTTTCCTCAGAATTTGAAGACTTTGCTCTATTCTGCCTTTTAGCTTCCACTGTTGTTACTGCAAAGTCCAAATGAAATTCTGATTCTTGATTCTATGTATAAAATCTGTCTTATTCTCTCTTGAAACTTTTAGAATCATCTCTTTATTCATGGTTTTATAAACACTCAGGGTGACTTATTTTGGTGTGGAAATTTTGTTTTCTTTCATTTTGTTGAGTAATATGTAGATTTTTAAACTGAGATTTATGTGCTAATATTCTTGGAAATTTTCTTGTCTAATTTCTTTATTTTCTTCCTTCAATTGTCCTTTTCTCTGTTTCTGGAACTCCTACTAGTCAGATGTTGGGACCCCTATTTTGATCATACAATATTGCCATCTTTCTCCTCTATATTTTTTGACCTTGCCTTTTTGTTCTACATTTTGTAAGATTTCCTTATATTTACTCTCACAACCTTTCCATTAATTTACCTGCTAATCATACTTTTAATTAACAAGAACTCTTTCTTAGTTTTTGAAAATTCCTTATGTATGGGACAATTTTATTAATTTATTGATGCTGTATCTTTTATCTATCTGTGGATATTAATTAGATCTCATCTGAAATCATCTTTTCATTGTCCTTGTTTACTCTGAAATTTCTTTTTGTTTCTGTCTTTCATGTTAAAAATTTTCTGTTCCTTGTGATCTTTTCCTATCCCTTTTTATTGTTTTAGTCAAACTCCAACCAGAAACATGAAAATACAGAGAGAATTTAATATGGGTTATTGATTACATAAATGGTAGAAAATCTGATAATGCAATCATGGTAATGTGAAATAATCCAGGGACTAACATCAGCACTCCTGGACTGATAGAGAGAGAGATGGTGTTACAGGGGCTTCATGGATGTAATCACCTAATAGGAGATGGAACTTAGGCCTCTCAGGGGAGAGTTGGAGCCATGGAGAAGACTCAGCCAGTGCTGGAGATGCTGTCCAAGATAGGGTGGGTGAGAGGAGATATACCCTGATATCTCCTTTTTATTTCATTTTTTTGTACTTCAGGAACCTATCTGTCCCTCACTTTGGCTGAATCCAGCCAAGAGCCAGCCAGCATAGAAAACTGGGAAAGGCAGTATGCAGGGATAAGAATGTGGAACGGAGCAGAGAATGGTGAGGGATGGATTAGAGGACTAAAAGGCCTAGGACCACACACATGTTTTTGAAAGAATCCTGAAAAAGGGATGGTGAGGGATGGATTAGAGGACTAACAGGCCTAGGACCACACACATGTTTTTGAAAGAATCCTGAAAAAGGGATGGGAAGCATGGGTGAGCCTGTATACTGGTAGGTTTCAATGTTGGCTGATTTGGTATGAACAAAGCACATCAATTAGAGATGTCACCAAAATGAAATGACCAAAAAATCTTTTATTTTTGGATAATCCACATATCTAGAGGGAAATCTTTTAAACAGTGTTCTGCAAAGCCAGCATGACAGCAGCTTAGGGATCCCATCATTCATCAGCAGATGATCACTCGGTTACCCAGATTTCAGCCTTTTGCCAAAGCCCTACCCACTCTTATACCTGGTTTCCTTTTCAGCCTCCAGTTTTTAAAGAATGGACTTCCTATCTCTATCCAGCTGGGTGGTGGAGGCATAGCCTCTGACTGAATGAGTCAGTGGAAAAAGAAGTCGGGTTTAACCATCATTATGCAGGTTTACACTCATTCCTCCTGTTTGTATACCCAATTCTGCCCTTATATTCAATGGTGACTCCAGTTGGTGAGCCTTTCTGGGGTTCTGAGGCATAAGCAGGTTATTTTTTGTTTAAATCTCTATCTATAAACAGGCTTCGATTTTTGTAATTCCTTAATACACTTACCACCTGTTCATCTTCCAAAATGGCATTAATTCTCTCATTTGTTCTTGGTTTCTCTCCCATTCTTTATATTCTTATGGATTTATAGCTCTTTCATTCACTTGCTCTCCTTTAAGTGGGAATCCTGGAAGGAACCAAGATTAATGTGAGTATTCAATATTTATGTTTACTATCTTACCATCCAAATGAAAGATTATAATACTGCAATAGATATGAAATTTAATGAGTGAAACAGTGACAGCACTGGCTTTAAATGCAAATGAAAGGCTCTAACAAACTTCTTAATATTTCAAAAATATGTTATATAATTTTATTTCATTCAAAATTTCTATATTTAGAATTTTTTATTTATTTTTAATCTTTGTCTTCTAATCATATGTGCATTTTAGGATTACAGAAATCTTACCTGGAAGTGACAAGATTGCTTATGTAGAAACTTTTATCATTTATTTTAGCATGTATCATTTCACAAACACTATGTAATTAGAAACGATTAAAATATTTTATTTTGTGTTAGCTCCTTTGAGCTAATGAGCCTGGTATTCTGTGGGTAGCTGAACAACAGTCTATCAGTCTTTATCTTAGTGATGGTTCACTGAAGAGACACTTCAAATAGTCTGTTTTCAAAGCACAATTTCTCATGACAGGGTTGGTAATTCTAGGTTTACCAGAGATAATCCACACATTAGTGTTTAAGCACACTCCAGTCAAGCAATTCACACATTCCACATTTTTTTTTTCATTATTAATAACTATGTTGGCACACATTTTTATGATATGATACGTTCATAGTTTAATTTTGAAAGCAGGAAAATATTTCTTGGACTGTATGTTTGATTAAGGCTTGACACTCAGCATAGACATTAGCAATTTAAAGGTGAAGCAGTTAGAAAATATCACTTTAGTATTGGAAAAAATAATTGATGCATAGATTTTCAAAGCTTGTTTATGCATAAATTGCTCACTTGAGTATTGCTGATCTCAGTTTTATTGGAGGTAGTTTATATGAGGGGAAAAAGCATTAACTTGAATTGGCTTTTAAAAAATTAGCAGTTGAACAAATCATAAAGTTTGTGAATTTGATGTTATTATTTTGAGTGACAAGTTAACACCTATATCGGGTGCCTGTCTAAATGTGGAGAATCAGAGTAATTCTTCTAGATCAAGGAATATTTTCTCTTATAAGAGCACTACTATATTGTCAATGTGGAGACAGAAGTTTTGATCAAGCCCTGCTGTTTCAGTTTCCTGGCTGCTCAAGCAAATACTACACAAGGGGTTGGCTTAAACAATGAGAATTTTTTTATCTGTGTTTTGAGGCTAAAAGGAAATCTAAGTCAAGGCATCATCAAGGCTATGCTTTCTTCCCAAAAATCAGCATTCTGGCTCTGAGTACCAACGATCCTTGGCTCTCTGACACATGGCAAGGCACATGGCGTCCTCTTTTGGCCTCTCTTTTCTCTTCCCAGTTCTGTTGGTTTCACATTCTGGCTGTGCCTTCTGTGGCTTTTTCCCCCAGCTCTCTGAATTTCACTCTGCTTATAAAGGACTCCAGTAACAGGGTTAAGACCCATCTTTATTGTGGTGGACCATACCTTAACTGAAGTAACCTCATCACAAGGTCCTGATTACAATGGATTCACATCCACAGGAACAGATTGATTTTAAGAACATGTTTTCCTGTGGTACATACAGCTTCAAACGGCCACATCTGCTTAACCAATTTTTAAGCTAATTTTTAATTCCAGTCACAAGGATATCTGTTCTCTCTAAAATGCCTGGAAATTTTGCTTCTGACCATGGTAGAGTTCATTCACAAGGACTGGGCATCAGGGAGATGTCTATTCATTCAAAGATTTGGAGTCAATTTCCAGAACCAAGGAACACTGTGAGGCTTATAAAAGTGAAATTAAATTTAGAGAAACTTCAGAGAACTTCTTGGGTTTTTTCAAAATTCTAAGCGATAAAGTACAGCTAGACAGAGTAATTTGAACATTTGAGGCTCTCATTTTGTACATTTAACTAATTTTGCAATTAAGGATATTTCTTTTTATCTTTTCTGCATTAAATATTGAGTTGCCACAGATTTACAATATCTTAGGGCAGTTTAAAGACACACTGTACTGTAGGCAAAGTAGAGTTTGTTCAACATAAATAGCATTTTTTTCTAAGGTACAGATACATACATATCATCATAATTTTCAAAGTGGTCCATATACTAAATATGGGTTAAAAGGTGGATTTAGAGAGTCTCTCAGAAGGAAGGTACAGCTTTTGCAGTTCATTAAATGGGAAAGTATGTGTAGATTACATTTATTTTGATCAATGCACCAGTCTTTATATTTATTGACTAATAGACTAACAGACATATAGATATCAATAAGTAATGCTGCTATTTGGTTGTGGAAGAAAATATATGTTTAAAATGCAAAGAAAATAAACATAGATATAAATTCAAGCTAGTAATTTGCTCTCAAAACTAGTCCTGGGAAGCGAAAGTGGCTCAAGCAATTGGGCTTCTGTCTACCATATTGGAGGTCCAGGGTTTGATTCCCAGGGCCTCCTGGTGAAGGCAAGCTGGTCCGCGCCGCAAGCTGGTCCAAGCAGAGAGCTGGCCCACGTGGGGTGCTGGTCGGCGCAGGAGTGCTGGCCCGTGCAGGAGTGCTGGTCTGAGCAGAGAGCTGGCACAGCAAGATGATGCAACAAAAAGAGACAATGAGGACAGGCAATAAGAGATGCAGCAGACTAGGGAGCTGAGGTGGCGCAAGAGATTGAGAGCCTCTCTCCCACTCCAGTAGGTCCCAGGGTTGTTTCCTGGTGCGGCCTAAAGAGAAGACAAGCAGACACAGAAGAACACACAGAAAATGGACACAGAGAGCAGACAGCAAGCCAAAAAACAATGGGTGGGGGTGAAATAAATTAATAAATAAATCTTGAAAAAAAAAGCAGTCTTATATTTGGAACTCAATTTATCTATACACTAACTTACATCTTAGGATTTTAAACACACTAAATGGATGCTACTAAAACTCATGCTTAGTTTGAACACAGTTTCATTTAGAGGAATGTGTCTTAATTTTTCTTTAATGCTGATTCCTTATGTAATCAATGGAATAGTGTACAATGATCAGAGTTTTAAATATATATGGTTTATCTTTCTTATCTAGAGATTTTGTATATAGGTTCTTGTAATTGTTTTTATATTCTCTCATACTCAATGAATTGTATGCAATTAGGAAAAATATGTTAGAAGGAACAAGTCCCACTCAAAGTAAATTTTTATAAATGTTATGAATGACTTCCAAATCAAGAAATTTATGATTCTTTACTAAGAGTCTCAGTGTGAAAGGAATAACCTTGGAAAAGTAATCTTTTCCTTTGGCAGTGGGATTACAATTTCTCCTTGCAGATCTCTATACCTTTTACAGGTGGAACCCAATAATTTGTCTCCAAACATTGATTAATAAAGAACAAGATAACAAGAAATATACTTTATAGACATCTTTTGGTTTCTCCACTTTTTGGTCAGAGAAAAGCTAACAATAAATAAAAGAAAAGTAAAACATGCCCTTATCATGAATAAATTGCCCCTGTGAGATCCTAATTGTTACTATAGAATCAAAGCATTTACTCTGGTGATGTAGCAGAAAGTATAAACCAGAAAAGTTTAATAATGTTGGCATAAACTCTGAAGAAGAGGGTTTTCTACAAAACCAAGTAGGTTTGTCAGTGTACTGCAAAGGAAATGAGCACACACAGGTTCATGTTCCTCCATGTCAATTACTGTGAGAATTTGCACATAATTTACCTTTTGAATTCTCAGGTTTCATTTAAATAGGAAATAAAAGCAAAAGTTTCACATCAACATAATTTTTGTGAGGATCAAAGAAAATGTATATGAAAATCTTTGCAAATTATAGGATTAAGAGATAACCAGTACATATTACTATCAATTCATGTACAGTGTTTTACAACTTAAATTTGTATAATTATTGCAATTTATGCTTTTTCAAATACATTCTCATATTTGTTTTCATAATATTCTGCAACAGATATTAATTTTCCCATTTCACAAATGGAAAGGCAAACTTAAAGTGGTAATGGTCTCAAAGGAACACATAATGGGTTTAGACCCAGCATTAAAATTGATATTTACATTTAGTGCTTCATCTCTTTCAATAGTATCATCAGATTCCAGTCTACTTTAGAAAGCTCATGATGGGAAACATAAATCAAACACGCATATACAACTAGTGAAATATTATTTACTGAGCTATAACGCATAAGCCATTTTACATATTTCAAATTCAATCTCTCTAAAAATCCTGAGTCCATGCTTTTTTATAAGCTCACATTTTACAGATGATAAAATTAAAAAATGAGATTATTTAAATGTCTAAAGTCACACATCTAGTTAGCTGTAGAACCAAAATAAAAACTCAAGTGCTTCTGTTAAAGAACCATCACTTTTGACTGTATGAATGTCCTCATAAATAAAATGCAAGTCACTGGCATGGTGGACAATGACATTCTGTTTGTTTTGTTTGTTTTTGTTTTTAGCCTTTGGCAAGACACTTAAGAGCCATGACCTTCATGCTATTGATGCTTTGTTCATAGAATAGAAATTTTTGGTTGTTTTGAGATAATAGTTCACAAAAAAGCTTTCTGTAAACTAAAAATATAAAGTATATTTTGTGAAATGTAAATGTTGGTATTGCAAACTTATTTTTATTTTCAACTCTGTATTTATAATGCTGTTTACATGTATATTGCATATTTCATGTGATTCAGTGAAGATTCATTAAAGCCACAAAAGTAGGATTATTTTCTTCTACTTTTACATTTAGATGATTCTTTAGAAAATTAAATTTCTGTAATAAGATTTTTACAAAAGAAAAAGTATATATAACTAATGTACCTTTCCTCAAATGTTTTAATCATATTTCTATGGCAGAGTCAATTCAGACTTGAGCTTCAGCATTTTAGCTATCTTAATTAACAGCAATTAAATGAAATATAATTATATTAAATGTTACTAAATTAAATGTGCCTGTTATTATATTTCACTCAAAACAAGAGAAAGCAAATTTACTTATTTCCAAACAGAAATGTATATGAAATAGTTGAAAATGATTTTGACAAGTTTTGCCTACAGGGTGAATGCCTTAGTTTGTTATAGCTGCTGATACAAAATACCAGAAATGGGTTGGCTTTTATAAAGGGAATTTATTAGCATAAAAACTTATAGTTCTTAGGCTGTGAAAATGTCCAAATCAAGGCATCACCAGAGATGCTTTCTCACCAAAGTTTGCTACTAGCAGATCCTGGAGTCCTGCCATACTGTGAGGCAAAATGGTGGGTCTTAGGTCTTTTTATAATTTCTCCTTGACCTCAACTATAGATGATCAGGTATCCTTGAACCTCTTGTGGATTCTCTGTCTTTCTGCATGTCTGGGTGAACCTGGAGTTCTCTCTATTACCTGTCAGAGTCAGAATGGAAGAAGTCCCTTTCTCTGTGTTTCTTCTTCCTCTCTGCCTATTCTCAGTTTATATAAGACACAGCAAGAGATGGAGACCCAACCTGGGTCACACCTCACTGAGGTAGTCCAATCAAAAGCCCTAAAGCTATCTAACTGAAAGTGATCTATTCAATGTTCCCTTAACTGATTCTAATGCAATCAGAGTGTCCCACACCCACAGGAATGGATTGGTTCAAGATGTAATCTGTTCTAGGATTCTCAAAATTCAAACCGTCATACTCAGTTCTGCCAGAATAGGGTACAAGTCCATGGGCGATAGTACTACTTTGCTTAACAAAGTGAAATTCCAAAAATTTCATTTATTCTACAGATCTATCCAGTTATTATTTAAAGATTCCAGAGAAGGTTATTAAATTCTAGGTAGGTTAATAAATCCTGGTCTTTAAACATCTGGCATTTAAATTACAAAATAAACTGGCATATTGTTGTTAATCAACATTAATTGATGTGGCTGAGGAAGTCACACCTACCTGTAGCTGTTTCTTGAAATTTCAAAGCTGTAAATTACACCAGTAGATTTTAAACTGCCACAGTAGCTTCTGATGTACCATTATTTCCCTTTAGCTCTAAAATATAAAAGATCCTTTAAGTTTAATTAGAGCAGTTAGATTTTATGATGTTATACATTTTGCAACATATTTAAATGAATTGGATATCAATTTTATCCATCTAGCAAATCCAACAGGAACTTAGAGAGTATTTTCTATGCACCACATTCAAAATTTTATGCATTTAATTTATATTACTCCTTCCAATTGAAAACACACACATACACACACACACACACTGATTTGACATTAGCAGAATTTCTACCCAACAGGTGTTTATAACCTTCCTTCAGGTTTGGTCATTTGTGACCAGGTTTGGTCACAAACTTATTTCTCCTGTGATCTATGCCTATACACTATTTCTTAAAATCAGACAAGTGTCCTTCTCAAGTAATATAGAGAGAGAAACAGATTGAAAATGATGGTCATTTAATTTAAAATTTTCAATATATCCATTATGTTACTAATAATAGAAAACATATTGAGTATTTATTCTGTGCCAGGAATTCCCCATGGTGCTTCACATTTAATTCTTAAACAACCCTTTGTGGTAGGTTACCTTTATCTTCATTTTATAGGACACTCATTGGGGGACAGAATATTTAGGAAATTTACCTATAGCTTCAAAACCTGTAAGTGTTTGAGATGGAATTCAAATCCAAGCACTGGCCTTTCTAATCTTGATGCTGCTTTTCCAGCAGAATTGTAACAACTTCTGAGATGTTTACTAAAATATTAGTAAAAAAATAATAAGGATGTCAATATTTTTATTTCAACATTGTAATAAACATTTTGATTGCATGGATACATTTTTTCTATTTTATGAACTAGATTACCAATAATAAGTATAATTTATTTTAAATTTTTATATGGGATTTAATTTTAATTCCCTTGGTGTTTTTACTTTCCTTTAGCAAGAAATCGACAAAACTTTCCTTTGAGGGTATATTATGACAGTAAAGTATTAAAAGGTAATATAAAGCTAAGCAATTTCCACAGCTAAGTGGTCCACCTATAGGCACCTTCCAAGAAAATAATTGTTTTCAGACATCACATTGAGATCTTTGAGTAGGTTGTGAGGACATTTAATAGCAACAAGCTCATAACTTGCATTGTACAAATGTAAACCTAATTTGCATTTTTCACAACAAAAGAGCTCTGTGAGAGAAACAAGGCCAAAGTTAATACAAGGCAAAAAAAATATATCAGCAGAACTCATAAGAAATATATGTAATACATATACTTGGCAATATATTCATATCCAGAATATATAAAGTAAAATAAACAAACAGTGATAGACAATTATAAGTGCTGGAAAGAATGTTTAGCAACAGGGGCACATATACTTCTGATGGAATGTAAAGTGGAACAACCATTTTGGAAAACTGTCAATATCTTAAATTCAATGGTTTGCTAAGCTGAGACCCAGAAATTATACTCCTTATTTTTATCCAAAATAAACTATATCTGTGTAATTCCTAAATTCTTTTATTTTTACCTGAAACTATTACAGCTAGAACTTGAAAACTTCCTTATAAACTTCACAAAGTAATGGAATATAAGCTACTTCTAATTTTTCTCAGATTTCCTGACACTAATCTACATTTTTTTTATCCTCAGCATTCTGTCTTCTTTGGCTCTCCTCAAGTGTTTCATTGTTTTTTGTTTTGTTTTTGTTTTTGAATTTTACATTCACTTTATTTATAACGTCTTCATTTAAAATTACAAAATTAGGAAAGTAAAAATTAAAAGTTTTTCTATGTCTCCTAATATGCTAGTCCACTAGTTTATTGCATATATATTTTTTGATTTTTTAAATTTTTTTATTTTTTAAAGGATACTTAGATTACATAAATGTTACACAAAAGCTATAGGGATTCCCATATGCCCCACTCCCCACACCTCCCACACCCTCCCACATGAAAATTGTTCATTAATGTGGCACATTCATTGCAACTGATAAATGCATCCTGGGGCTTTGCCATTAAGCATGCACCATAGTTCACATTGTAGTCTACACTCTCTCCCACACAGTTCTGCATGTTATGTGATGATATAAAATGGCCTATATCTGTCATTTCAACATCACTCAGGACGATTCCCAAGTCCCAAAAAAGCCCCTGTATCATCACTCTTTTTCCCTCTCCCTGCCCCCAGAGTCTCCAGGTGCCACTGGCACCACATCATTGTTGTAATTGCTTCCTTGCTAGTATCACAATATGTCTATAGCAGAGTATCAGTTAGCTCACTCTAGTCCATAACTCTGCCCCAATCCCGATGATGCTGGTATGGTGACGTCCACTCCACCTCCAATTGAGAGGGGGCTTATATCCCAAGGGGAAGATTGATGGGGCTATCCTGCCTGTAGCTGCAGACTCCCTCCCTTCCCATTTTCCATCATCATCTCCTGGCCAGTTGTCCTGGGTGAGTCCAATAAGCTGTAGATTAGGTGTAGCAACTCCACCGAGGTTCCAAGCCAAGCTGGCACATGGACAGCCCAAAGACTCAAGTCTACACCTACAAATTCCAGCACCAAGTATAGGTTTAAATAGAAGGGACAGATAAGCCATGTGCAGAGAAGACATAATTGAGTCCAATTTTGTCACTCTCAAGAGCACAAACTCCAAATAGGGCCCACTGGCAAGGCACCAAACTATAGAGTAATCTAACCTGACCATAGGACCTGGGTGTCTCCAGAGCCCTCAGGAGCCCCACTATTTCGGGTAGTATCCAATTTGGACTCTATGAGATCCAGCTGAGATGTGCATAAGTGTTACCTCTAGGATGACCTCCCCACTCACTTTGAAGTCTCTTAGCCATATAAACTCATTTGTCTTTACATTTCCCCCCTTTTATTAGAGGTCTTTTTCTAGTTGCTTTGCTAGTTGGTGCTTGGTAGCAACCCCTCAGTGCCAAGGAGGCTCATCCCCAGGAGTCATGTCCCATGCTGGGGGGAAGGTAATGCATTCATATGCTGAGTTTGGCTTAGAAAGAGGCCACATTTGAGCAACAGGGAGGCTCTCAGGAGGTAACCCTTAGGCACCCCATAACAATAGGGTAAGTTTCAAGAACAAAGACTCATAAGCCTAGTCATCAGTATCAAGGGCCCATCAGTGGGTCATCCTCCTGCACCAGTCACTTCCCCTGCACTTAGGGGACTGTTGCTGTTCCCTTAGAGAATGTGGCAGAGTTCTCCAGGATGGGAATTCAGTATTCTCTCGGTTATTGTGAGTCTCCACCCACTGTGACAATGTCCCATGAACAGTTGAACATTTTTACATACCTTATATGTATACTCAGGTGAACTTTCCCCCAGGCATCCCCATCACTGACACCCCACACCAATGATCCTCCCCCACCCCAGTTGGAACCCTTCTGTGATCCAAAACCTCTTAAAAAATGAAGCCTTTACAATAGCCGAATACAATTAATAGGAAAATGAAACAATAATGATAAGTTTAAATATAAGAAGTAAAATACTTAAACATTTTAAAAAACTAAAAATAAAACTAAAAGATTGGGATGTTAAAAAAATGAGAAATATTTTTAAAAAATGTTTATATTTTGCCTTTCATCACTGCAATATCTGGTGTCTTGTCTGTACCGTGGCACCTTCCCCCACTCATTCCCCAGTGTCTCACTATTATTCATTTTGTTTTCAAAGAAGTTTTAGGTCACAGCAATGTCACACACAGAATACAGGAGACTCTCATATACCTATCATCGCTCCTATTTAACATTGTCTTAGAAGTACTTGCTCGAGCACTGAGGCAAGCAAAAGATATAAAAGGCATCCAAATTGGAAAGGAAGAAGCAAAAATTTCACTCTTTGCAGACGACATGATCATATATTTAGAAAGCCCCGAGAAATCTACACCAAAGCTTCTAAAACTTATAAATGTGTTCAGTAAAGTCGCAGGCTATAAGATCAATGCTCAAAAATCAGTAGCATTTCTGTACACCAAAACGAGCAATCTGAGGAGGAAATCAAGAACAAAATACCATTTACAATAGTAACTGAAAGAATTAAATACCTAGGAATAAATTTAACTAAAGATGTAAAGGACTTATATATAGAAAACTACACAACACTGTTAAAGGAAATCAAAGAAGACTTAAATAAATGGAAGAATATTCCCTGTTCATGGATAGCAAGTGTTTCAGTTTCAAAACATGATAACCTAACAGAAAAGCTTAATAAAACTTTTACAAAGTTGATTGAGAGGTTCTTGACATTTTTTTAGAGGCTAGCTTTGTCTGAGTTGAGATGTTAGATGTTTTGTAGATGTTTTGTAGTCGTAGTTAGTGCACTGACTAAGAATATGCAAGTATTTTATTCACTTTGATGTCTGGCTTCTATTATTTGCATTCTCTTTACTCTTGCTTTCTTCTATATTGCTTTTTCACAATCACTAAGAGGAGTGCTGCAACAAATCAGACAACTATGCAGCTGGGAGCTTGAGTCATTTTCTGTGACTTCTCACTGTTTTTGCTGACTGTGCCAATAACATTTTCAGATCAGAGGCAGTTGTAAGATGCTGGGATTAAGAGCTTGTTCTTAAGGGTATTAGATCTTTTCTTACTAAGAATCATTATACATCTTAACACCTTTAACTTTTGTCTGTCATCAAGTGTAGACTGGACTTTACGAAAATTTCCACCAAAATGAGTGTAAAAAGAATTTTGCCGTTTGTTTTATATATCACATTAAAAAATGGCCCTTCTTCCTATGAACAAGGTGCCCCAACAACACACCATCTGATCTGTGAACTCTGTGTTCTTGGTCAGTTGCCTCTGTCTTTCTGCTTGTTTTTCTTAAAAGTTTTTTCTTTCATATTTGGACACCTATCTGAAAAGAATTTACCAGCTAGTATGTCATATTACTACTGTACACCTAGTATTTGCCCTTCTTTCTTAGAACAGATCAGGATTTTTATGTCCAAGAAATTGGCATCCAATAGTATGTGCCCAATTAACAAGAGTTTCTTTTTCCCCAAGCCTTACCGAGTCTCAAGAAAACCAATAAAATATCAAATATTAAACTTTGGATCAGAAAATCAGGTCTATCACATGTTTCTCATTTCTGATGTGTACCTTCTGGCATGTGTTTATGATTACTCTTCCTAGATCAGGGATGTAAAGGAGTTCTATTTGCTTCTCTAAAGCATATCCCCAATTGTCTCTCCATCTTGGCTCCTTCTCTTCAAATAAAAAATGTAATAATATTAAAACAAATTTATAACAGCTATCACTTACTAATAAATATATTAAATTAACTCAAAACTTTGGGAATTTCCTAACATCTCCCCCTCTGAACTGCCTATTCACATGAGTTTCTCTGACTTTTCACACTCATCAAATCAACTTAATCTTGGACAACAAAAAATGAACTAATGAAATAAAGAGTGCAATATATCATCTTGCCCTGAGGCATTTGCAATCTAATTTGGGAAATATGATGTAAGCATAAAGGAATAAATGCCAAGAGTTATCATAAGCCAAGCCCAAACAATTGAACTAAAAATAAGTACTAAAGGAATTGAGAGAAAGTGAAAAGACTGTTATGATCAGACTTCAAAATTATTAGGTAAGTGAAGAGGGTATTCCAGGCAAGAGATACAGTGATTGGCTATGTTTTGATTTAAGAATGTATTCATTCATTTATTTATTTAGTCAATGCCATTCAATTCAAAATATATTGAGTTCACACAATGTGCCAGGCACTGAGCTGGAGCTGTTTTTAGCTCAAGGCATAAGAGAAATATGGCTCCTGTCATTTTTTAAATTACAGCTTAATAATAGAGGTATACACTGAATGAAAATAAAGTGTGTACTTCTGCTTCCTGTTGAAATGGAGTAATCGGGATCATATTTACTTTTAATCCTTAAAGAAATTTTAAAAAAGAAAGATATTAATATAAACAAAGTATATGAAAAAATGGATCTAAAGAAAAAAATCAGAACGATGGACCAGTGTAGACTTAATGTTATTCTTCTATAGACTTACTGTTATTCTAGCAATGGAAGAACCTTTATCATTGATGTGAAGGCAATGGCCACCGAGGTTCTGAGGGGAGGAAGAAGGAAGAATAGGTGTAATATGGGGGCATTTCCAGGACATTGGAATTGTCCTGAATGACATTGCAATGACAGATACAGGCAGTATATATCTTGTCATAACTTACAAAATTGTGCGGGAGAGAATTTAAACTATAATGTAAACTATAATCCACACTTGGTGGCAATGTTCCAATATGTGTTCATCAATTGTAACAAATGTGCCACACTAATGAAGGATGTTGTTAATGTGGGAGGGCTAGGGACAGGGGCATATGGGAATCCCCTATATTTTTTTACATAACATTTATATAATCTAAGTATCTTTAAAAAAAAGAAAGAGAAAAAAGAAAAAGAAAAAAAAAAAAACAGAAAAGATGACATTTTTCCCAAAGAGTCAGATAACAGACAAGGAGGTCCAAAGATTGCCCAGTTTATTACTGAATAGAAATGTCTATGGTATATTGGTCTTAGTCATGAAGATTTCATTAATTGTTAAAATTTTAATAAATTTTCTGCAGAAGTCTTGTTTTCTGTGTAGCAATCAAATCTCTTGCAAATAAAATTTTAGGTCTTTATCAATCTTTAAACATATGTATTTATATAAAGTTACATAGAAACTTGGACTTTCACTTTAAAAAAATTGGTAATGTAGGACATACTTGCCCTGACCATTTTTACAAAAATGTAGAAGTATGTTTTAGAAGTAAACCATACATACAGTAAAGTGAACAGATAATATACACAGTCTAAAGATATCTCACAAATTGTAACCATTGATTACAGAGCATTCTGATCAAGAAATAGAACTTACCAAAACACTTAAATTACCTATAATGCCTTCTTTTGTTTCTACATACCAAAATATAGCCAAACTTCTGATTTCTAATACAACGATTTGTTTCGCCTGTTTTAAATTGTGTATAAATGAAATTCTTATAATTGTATTCTACAATTTTGGACTGTTTTCTACAACGTTATATTTATGATATTCATGTATGTGTTGCCTGTAACACATAAATTCTAATTGCTTTACAGTAGTCAGCATATGAATGTATGAATATGAATGATTTATTTCTTCACTATATGGTTAATGGATATTTGTCTTGATCTAATTTAAATTGTATGAGTACTGTACTGGTACTATGAATATTCTTCTACATGTGTTTTGATAAAATATAAATATTTCTATTGGATATAAATAAGAAGCATAATTTCTGGGTCACAGAGCTAGCATAAGATCAGATTTAAGATATTGCCAGGTTTCCAAAATGGTTGTTCCACTTTACTTTCCATCAGAAGTATATGTTCCTGTTGCTTAACATCCTTACCAGCATTTGGATTGTCTAAAACTTTTTCATGTCATACATTCTGGTGTGTCTAGTGCCATATCATTATAATGTTAATTTATGCTTTCCCTATATAATTATTGAAATTAAAGATCTTTATCTATGTTTATGAACCCTCAGGTAACCTAATCTGTGAAGTAACACTCCAAACATGTTACTACCTTTTTGTAATTGTATATCCCAATTTTTGTTTATTTTACTTTATAAATTCTGGATATGAATACACTATCAAGTATATGTATTACATATAGTCTATCTTATGCTGATATAGTTTTTCCTGCCTTTAACTTTGGCCTTGTTTATATGTATATATATATGTATATATATATCTTGCAAAGCCTTAAAGGCTATAAATATCCTTCTATCTACCAAGCTTTGTTATCTGGTATTTTTGTTATTTAATTATTTTAATTATTAAGCAATGTTTTAGGTATATATAAGATAAAATTTTAGCATCATCTGACTGAATTGACTATTTTACCAATATATGTGTGTGTCTATACATAATACATGTTTTTATATAGAGTAAAATGTTTGCCTTATATCTGTTTGGTCTGATATAAATATAATTATACTGCTTTCTTTTGGTTAGTATTTGCCTGGCATATATTTCATACATTCACTTTGAAATTTTTTTCATTATATTTTAGTTACTTTTCTTTTTAAAAACATGTGGCCAGTTAAATTTTTATTTTGCTGTCTCACAATCTTCATCTTTCACCTGATAATATAATGAATTTATATTTTAGTAATTAATGATAAACTTAGATTCCTTTATGACATTCCATTTTGAACTTTATATTCATGCATTTTTCTATGAGTATTTTTCCCATTACTTGCTCTGTTATGCTTTCTCTATGCACCCTTTCTTAACTACTTAACTCCACATGATTTCCCTTCATTTGTTTCATAATTAAAACTCTATTTCAATTATTTTAAATATGTTCTGTGGCTTTTCACTTTCCTCTAAACTAAACAAATTCAATTCCTAATATCTTCAGTCTCCTTCACAAATAAAAGGACTTTTGAATACTTGCTTCTTTCTCTCCTCACAAATGATTTATATTACCATTGTGCAATACGTTTAATCAGTCTTACATTTTTAGACATTGGATATTATTTTTAAAATATGATCATGTAATTCTGATAATTCAGTGATTTAACTTCAAGTTTAATGTTTTATTTCCTTTCTAATTTTTCTTGAGTGTCAATCTCTCTCTCTCTTATCATTTTCCTTCTTCATGATGTAGCTTAAGTATTCCTTTAATGAAAATTTTATTAATTAAAACATATGGTTTTCTTTACCTGAACCTGTCTTCTTTTATCCTTGCTTTTGAAAAATATTTTTGCTAAGTATAGAATTCTAAATTGATAGCATAGTTTTGTTTTGTTTTTCTGTATCACTTTAAACATATTGTTGCACTAACTTTAGGCTTCAGTGTTGATTTTTGAGATGCTTTTTGCCAGTTCAATATCATTTATTTTTAAGAACCTATCTTTTCTCTGATAATTCTTAAGTTTCTCTCTTTGTATTTGTTATTCTCAGTTTCATTAGGATATTCCAAGACATGACTTCTCTTTCACTTTCCTGGGAATTCAATTTGATTTCAAAATCTGAGGATTATTGTCTTTTAACAAGTTGAGAAAATTATCAGGCCTTATCTTTTCGAATACATTGCTTTTATCGTAAATTTGAAAAAAAAAATGTATCCAACTGTCCTCTTAATTACACCTATATCAGAACTTCACATTCTATCCTCTTTTTAATTTAGCCTCTCTTTAACTCTCTATTCTGTATAATGACTTCTTCACAGCAATTTTTCAATTCATTAATTCTTATTTCAGTAGACCTGTTTATCCCATCTATTTTGTTTAAATTCTTTACTATATTTTTTCATTCTTAGGAAATTTATTTATTTGTTTTTTGGAAATTTCTTCTAAATATTGTGTTTCCTTAGTCTTTTATCAAATTTTCAGTTGTCTTTTATTTCTTTAAATTATTAAATATAACTGTGTTATATCTTTAAGCACATTAAACATCTTTATTAATTCTAGTTACCTGAATTATTGACATATTTGATTCTGTAGTTATTCCATCTGCTGAGTCTACTCATGCGTTTTTCCATTTTAACCACTGCTGGTGAGTGTATAGAGAGATACTGTTGCAATTTTAATTTGCATTTTCCTTATGCTTATTGAAATGTAACATTATTTCATAGTTTTATTGACAGTTTCAAAATCTTCGTTTGTGAGATAGTGCTTCAGGCATTTTATCCCCTTTTTGTGAATAGTGTATTTCCCCATTTGTTTAGTAATTTTTGCTTATAAGGTTATCAAAGGAGGAGTCTGGAGGATTGGGTTGAAGTTGCCTTCATCCACAGAGGATATGCTGCTGCGTCTGCCAGATATTGCTTAGCACCATTAACCTGGGATCATTTAATAAATTAAGCTGAAGGGGTTGGTTTTGTTGCTGCTTTTGTGTTTTTAAGATTGACTACAATCCACTGATACGTATATATGTGGGCTTTTGTTTAGGAATATTTAAGGGATAAATTTAACTTTTCATTCTGTTTAATCTAGGACAAAGTTTTGATGGGCCTGTATACCTTCTATCACCTTCCCTGGGGTAGGATTTTTTCCCCTTTTTTCCCTTTTGAAGAGAAGACAAGCTTCAGGTGTCCTGGATTTCTGTGGTGTTACCTAATCTTGCCTCCACCTTGCTTTGTCCTTTCCCCAAAGTCAGAAGCCTATTAAAATCCACAGTTCAAGACATGAGAACAACTACTTGTTACAGTGTTCTCCTATGCTCAAGGATTTGGATTATCTTTTTGTTTCCGTTATCCAGAATTTCCATTACTTTGCTCTCAGCTCAGTCCTCTTCTATAGTATTTGTAATAAATTTTACCAATAACCTGAGAAGTCCTGTGTAATAAGATTATATATCTCATTTTAAGTAAGAGTTATTCATTCCAAATCTGATTATTTCTTCCCTCATGTTTGTAACTTCTTCTTTCTATAAACTCCTTCTGTTGTCTCTAAGGTCTGAATAATGAAATTAATACTCAGTGTATATAGCAATGCAAACAATACAATTCCATATAGAGATCTTATTCAGAAATTTAACCATTCAAGAGTTCAGCAGCTAAGCAATCGCAACTTGCTGGCATTTCCTGTTAATATTTGTCGTACCTATTTACTGTAGAGGGCTTTTCCATTCTGCTACCTCTCTATTAATTAGTGAGTCTTTAAATTTCTCTTCACTTATTTTCCTCAGGAATGTCTAAGAATCCCTTACTACTCACATGCTTGGCCAGTTGAAAACATGTTGCTTTACTTTCTTTGTCAATATCTAGGTAAACCTCAATATAATTCTCAGATTATTTGCATGATTTTTCACAACTTTCATTAACTCACTTATACTTGATTACATCAATTGCCTGAAGTCATATACTATTTATGTAGAATGGCTGATCTAGTCAATAACACTGCCTAAATTTTATTTTTTTCTCTCTCTCCTTGAGGCATTGGTTTAAGTTTTATAGAGTGGATATAGCAAAAAAATTTTAAAGATAAACTTTCTTCCAGAATCCCTTAAGATGGCTACAAGTTATGGACAAGGTTACCCATTTGCAATTAATCCAGCACTACAGCTTTTCTTGTAGGTTTGGTAAAGATCAACAGTGCTTTAGCAGGGCATTAGATAAAATTGGCTTGAAGTTTGAGGCCATGATACAATTGACACAATTTAATTAACTTTATGCCCCAGATTGTGACACAACTTTTTGGGAGGCTTCCACAAAGTGAATGCACAGCGTTCTGAGATTCACAAGGTTCCATGACAAATTCACTCAAGGCTTAGTGGAATTAGAATGGTTCTGTTTTAGTTTGCAAAATAACAGAAATGGGTTGGTTTTTCTAATGAGAATGTATTATTGTAAAGTCTTACAGTTCCAATGCTCTCCAGTAAAGGATTAAGAACTACCCTGGATCCCACAATCTAATCAAAGGCCCTTAACTGAACTGATGAAATCAAAGTGATCTAATCAAAAGGACCCTTAACTGAATCTAATCAAAAGGCCCCATCCACAATGGGTTTACAGGCACAGCAGTGGATTTACTTTAAGAATGAGAATTTCTGGGGTCCACAAAAGACTCAAACCAGAACATGTTCTTTCTCTTTCTCTCTTTTAATTTTTCATTCAGTTTTGTTTTATTTTATGCATGCCTATAGGTCTATAAAACAATGTTCATATAATGTTAACCTATTCTAAACTACTATGAACTATCTTCCCTCTATCTGTTTCCTCTTAAGTTTTTTCACCACTAGTATATACATTAGGGGTTATATGTAAGGTATCAATATTTATGTATCTTGGTACTCTGCTGTTTTCTATTCATTCTCAGTAACTCATGCACAATACCAATTAACATGTCTAAAATCCAATCTAATTGTCTAACCTGATGACTTTCACATATTCATATTCTTTGACCTTTCATATGCAGTCCCATTCCATGATACCTACAGACCTACTTCTGAGTAATTTCCAATCTGGGTATAAAAATCATATCACTTGATTTCACTCCCAAATCCATACTTACTGAAGTTATCATTTCTTAAGGTTGTCACCAGTATTTTATTTTCTATTCTCTTAGACAAAATACTTCTCAGTAGTTTTGCTTTTACTTATCCTTTTATGCCTCCTCTAAACCATTAATTTACCCCTTTTTAAAGGTATTTTAGCTTTCTATAAAAATCATATTACAGTTTGAATATTTTCTTTAAAAATGTTTACCTTTGTGTTTAGAATAGAGTTAAGAATTTCTTTTATCATGGTCATAGTAAATTGAAGATACTGCTCTGCAAATCCTGTCACCTGCTGGCAGAAACCATTCCCTTCCAAAACTTTTACAAGGATTCAAAAATAGTTTTAAATATTCATTCTTTATTGGTTTTTCATTCAAGAAACTTATTAATTTCATGTAATTAACCTTCAATAGCCATCATTATGTCTTTTATTAATTTAAAAAGTTGTGAGTTAATGAATCAATCATGCATACCATAATGGGTTCCCCTACATCACCCCACCACCAACACCACCAACACCTTACATGGTTGTGACACATTTGTTACAAAGGTGAAAGAACATCCTCATAATATTACTGCTATATTCTATATATTCTATAGTCCATAGCTTATATTTGGTGTACATTTCCCACAAACTATCCTATTATTAACACCATGTATTAGTATTGTATATTTGTTATAGTTCATGAGAGAACATTCCATATTTGTACTGTTATCTCATATTTGTATGTTATCAAATATGTTATCTCATATTTGTACTGTGAATGATGTAGTCCATCATTCACTACAGGGTTCACTGTGTTATAAGGTCCTTTGTCTTGTATGATCCATCTAAAGTATATATTCAGTGACTCTCAGTTGTATCACAGAGTTGTGCTGTCATCACTCAGTCCATTTCAGAACATTTTTATTACATCAAAAGGAAAAATCCCATGCCCACTTATAGCCCCCCCATTATTGACCCTTAGCATTGATATAGTAAATTATTTGCCATTGCAGTAAAATATATTACAATACTATTGTTAACTATATACATTACATTAGTTGTATTTTTCCCATGTATCTTCATATTCTTAACACCTTATAATAAAGGACCATTCTTATATTTGTATCACTAACCACAATCATCATACACCACCAAAATCACTGTTATACAGTCCCTAGAAAGTGTTTGTATGCCATCTTTTTATCTTTAAACAGGATCAAATCTTCCTCACTTTTAGCTTGAATTATTTCAATGTCATCTAACTGATTTTTCTGTCAAAAATCATTTAATAATTCTTTATTAAATCAAGCTAGAGGTTCTACTACATCTTCTGGCATAATGCTCCTGTATTAATCTTTCTTATGTATTCCTACCAGCCCCTACCTCCAAAATCTATATGCCACAATTGAATCTAAGTTCAAATTTTACTGTCATTGTTTCATCATAATCTATACATATAATTTATTATAAATTTAATTTTATTAATCTGTCACTTTGCAATATGCAAACATATGCTAAAACAACCTTGTTCTTCTCAAATATTTAATTACTTCATATAGAATAAAACTACCTCTTTCCCATGGTATCTTTTTATTTTCCTAGAATTAATTTCCCCTTATCTGTTTCCCATAATCTTTATTCATATCTCTATTCTTGTACTCATCCTCTTTTATAATGGCAAGTTGTTTATGTGTCTGCCTCCCACAATTTTGTGATTGCCTCAAAGGAAGAGAATATATTTACTTGTATGTATTTTCCTTGCACCTAATACAGTGCCCAGTTGATAGTATGTATTTGGTAATTGCTTGTGAATTGAATTGAAATTGGTTTACAAGGGCTTCTTAAAATTAAAAAGCCACTAACACATGGCTCTCAAATGACTGTAGTAATTGGAACTGAATATATTATAGATTTTTTTTCTTAGACTATTATCTCTTGTAACAAATATTTTCTTCTGTAATATTTTAACATGTGTTTGGATAGTACATGTTATTGCAATTTTAATTTATATTAATCAGACAGTTTTTGCATGACTTTTGCATAAACAAAATAAAAGAACCATTAAAATTACTATTTATCACCACATGTAATTATATTAAGTATTAGGCATAGTGTTGCATTATATTTCTAATTGTTATTGATAAATGGGTTGTGAGTTCTATTTACTGAGTTGTTTTTTTAAGAAATATTATCCCTAATATATTTTTTATTATTTTTACTAACTTGTAAAATTCAAGGATAGAGTTTAAGAGAGGAGATAAGCACTCAACTCAAATTATCAGGACTGATTAATAAGAACCTGTTTATGCTGGATAATTTACATATAATTAATAAAGAAAGTAATGCTTAAAATTATTTCCAAGGGTTGATAAAGACTATATTATAGATGATAGGAAAGTTTTGCAATTCAAATACCCTTTGGAAAATAGAAAGCCCTTTTCTAAATGAGTCAAATGCAAGTATTTGGTCAAATATTAAGAGTATCTGATTGCTCTTAGCTCATAATTTTGGATGCATATCTAAGTTTCTCTCCCCTGCCTTTTCTCTCTACTTTTAGCCTCTGTGTTCCCTTGAAAAAGATCTTAAAATATAACAGGAGTTTAGCAGAATAATTTGTTTACCCAAAGTCCATTATGGCAGTGTGGAAGAGCCATTTCTTTGGCAGCAGTCAGGCATCTTTCTGCCTTCCTATTGCTATTTATACCTGTCTTTGAATCTGCCATTCGTTCTCTCTTTATACAGTTTCGTGTTCTAGAATATGTATCTCTGAAATAATATGGAAATAGAGGAGTTGACTCAGGCCTACATACACTTGGGTTAGCTTTGTCAAATTGCCCATTTGGGGAAAGTGTGTGGGCATGATTTCTATCAGTCTATAAAAGGTTCTCCCTGGAGTTTGCAAATATATAATCCACATATTTAGCAAACACAATGGTCTCAATGAAGCTGTGCTCCCTTTCTAGTTGAGTTCAGATGAATGAAAGTTGTGAATTATTATTTGGACGTATAGCCTCTGTGTTTAGAGCTAGGTCCATATAGTAAAAGAGAAACAGATACTTTCTGGGTTCATTCGTCTTATTTGTCTTTTGTCTTAAAATGGGTAATATCTGTTTTAAGAATGACTAGTGTTTCTCCATCACCAGTCTAGTTAATGAATATGTTGCCTAAGTTATATGTTCAATGGATATATGTTATTGCTTTTATATTCCATGCTATTTTCCAGACATTTACTATTACCGTTGATCTTACATTTACTTTGCATTGTCTATGCCAATGAATGAAACGCTATTTGCTTTCCTGAGCATTTTAAAACTAGACAGTAAAAGCAGGTCCTAGGGTTCTTTTGGTGTGGAAGAGCTCTGATTAACTGGGGCAGAGAAGGTGATTCTCCCTGCTCCTAAGTCCAATGATGAGTTCTTGACCAGGGAAATTTTCCACATGGCAGTGGCCACTGGAGTTTCTGAGGGCAGAGAGAAGGAAAAACAGGTGTAATACCGGGGCATTTTCGGGACTTGGAATTGTCCTGAATGACATTGCAACGAGAAATACAGGCCATTATATATCCTGCTATAACTTACAGAATTGAGTGGGAGAGAGTGTAAACTACAATGTAAACTATAATTCATGCTTAGTGGCAATGCTCCAAAATGTGCTCATCAATTGTAACGAATGTACCACACTAATGAAGGATGTTGTTAACGTGGGAAAATGTGGGAGGTGTAGGGAAGGAGGCATATGGAAATCCCGTTTTTTTTAATGTAATATTTATGTAATCTAAGTATCTTTTTTAAAAAAATTAAATTAAATTAAAATTAAATAAAATAATAATTTTTAAAAAGACCACATTGGGCTCATTCACACCATCTATCCCAGTTGGTGATGATATGCTTCAGTAGTGAAAGATGGGAAGAACAGGACATTTTGAGACCACTTAAATGCAAATTGTGACAACAGGTCTAAGAAGAATGACTAATTCTTAGACAGCCAGCTTTCAGTGGCAGTTGGGGCATTCGCCATTTCAAAAAGAAAGAAAATTATTTTGTTTGCAACAGTGAGGTCAAAGTAAGACTGACATTTCATAGAAGGAAGCACTCTGAGGATATAAGAAAGAATGGATCCTGAAAATCTGGGTAGTAGGGTTCAGGTGCTATTTTTTAAAGCATGGTAGATCACCAGACTATGATGCAGAAAACATTAATATATAGTATATCCATTAAAATATTGATTCCTCTGATTACTTAATTTTCTATGCTGCTCACATTAAGTAGCTGAAACTTTTTATCACACAAGAAAGTGGAGCCCCAGAAAAGTTAACTAGCTTCAGTAAGATCAAATAAAATTTTAGAGTAATTCAAAGCCAGGTCTTT
The DNA here is from genome assembly GCA_029593785.1 of Cabassous unicinctus. Lineage (NCBI taxonomy): Eukaryota > Metazoa > Chordata > Mammalia > Cingulata > Chlamyphoridae > Cabassous > Cabassous unicinctus. The sequence continues at coordinate 15,630 of JAQZBX010008115.1, read as the reverse complement.
AAATTCAGACTCCTGACTACTAGTCTTATATGCAGTGTATAAAGCATAGAGACCTCCAAGAGTGAAACAGAGGTGATTGGAAAGTCAAAACAGCCTTTTCTGAAGAAATCAGAGTCTTTGGAGACTAGATGATGAAACATCTTTCACATTCACAAGAAACATGATTGGATGAGACTATGTCAGCACATATAATATTAATTTCATGAATTTCCCAGATGGATAAATTGGTGGAATGTTGAATTTACAAACATATTCACACCTTATAAGATTTTCTGGATTTGTTCTGTCTTAATGAGTTCTGTCTTTTTAATGAATTAATTTGTGTATTAATTTTAAATTTAAAATTCATTAATTATAATTTGCTGTTTGCCTTTTTTTATTAGAGATGTTGTGGGTTTACAGAAAAATCATCCAGAATAAACAAAGTTCCCATATACCACCCTGCAAACACTTTTTCCTATAATTAATATTGTACATTAATGTGGTATCTTTGTAACAATTGATGAAACAATGCTATATAATTATACTATAACTATAGTCTATAGTTTATATTAGGGTTCATTGTGTTGTACAGACCTATGTGGTTTTTAAAATTTTTATTCTAGTAACATATATACAACTTAAAACTTCTGCTTCTAACTACATTCAAATATACAATTAAGTGGTGTTAATCACAGTCACAATGTTTTGCTCCTATCAGCACCATCCACTACCAAAACTCTTCCACTACCCCAAACAGAAACTCTGTACCAATTAAGCAATAATTTTCCATTCCCTAATCCCACCCCAATCCGTGGAAATTTGTATTCCGATTTCTTATTCTATGAATTTGCTTATTTTAATTATTTCATGTATCAGTGAGCTCATACAATATTTGTCATTTTACTGTTGGCTTATTTCATCCATGTTGTTGCAGATATCAGAACACCATTCCTTTTTATAGCTAAATAATATTCCATTGTATGTACATACCACATTTTACTTATTCATCTATTAATGGACACTGGGGTTGCTTCCATCTTTTGGCAATTGTGAATAATGTCACTATAAACACTGTGTATAAATATCTATTCTAGTCCCTGTTTTCTTTGGGGTATTACCTAGAAGTGGTAGCTTTATATAATAGTTCTATACTTAAATTTTTGAGGAGCTACCAAAATATTTTCCACAACAGCTGTACGATTTTACTTTCCCGCCAACAATAAAGGGGTGTTCCTATTTTTCCGCATCCTCACCAACATTTGTAGTTTTCTTTTTTCTTTTTTAATAGTCGCCATTAGAGTGGATATGAAATGGTATCTCATTGTGGTTTTGAGCTAAAATTTCTCTCTCAGCACTGCCTTTGCTTCTTCCCACAAGTTTTGTAATGTTGTGTTTTCCTATTCATTTGCTTCAATATACTTTCTAATTTCCCTTGTAATTTTTTTCTTTGACCCACTGGTTATTTAATAGCGTATTGTCACATATTTCTGAATATTCCAGTTCTCTCCCTTTTATTGATTTCTGGCTTTATTCCATTGTGTCGTAGAAGATACATTGTATGATTCCAATATTTTTTAATTTATTGAGACTTGTTTTATGTTTTAATATATGGTCTATCTTGGAGAGTTATCTGTGACCACTACAGAAGAATGTTTACTCTGCTGCTTTTTGGTGAAGTGTTCTATATATGTCTGTTATGTCTGGTTGGTTTAGAGAATCTTTCAAGTATTCTATTTCCTTAATGATCTTCTGTCTAGAAGTCCCATCCCTTATTAAAAGTGGTGTGTTGAGTCCCTTACTATTAATGTAGAGGCATCTATTTTTCCTTTCCAATCTGCCATTATTTGCTTTATGTATTTTGGCTATCTACCATTAGGTTTATATATAATTATAATGCTAATAAATACTTGTTGAATTCATCACTTTATCAGCATATAGTGATCTTTTTGTCCTTCATAACACTTTTTGACTTAAAGTCTATTTCTTCTGATATTGATATAACTACTTCAGCTACCTTTTGGTTATTATTCACATGGTATTTTTTTTTCTTGTCCTTTCACTATCAATTACTTGTGTCTTTGAATTTAGGGTGAGTCTCTTGTAAACCACACATAGTTTGGTCATGCTTTCTTAACCATTCAGTCAATATCTGCCTTTGACTGGAGAGTTTAAGCCATTTAGATTAAAATAACTATTGATAACATAAGAATTTCTTCTGCTCTTTTGCTATTTGGACTTTGTCATACTTATTCAATTCTTGTCCCTAAAGTTTTCCATTTATGCCTGCTTTAATGGTTATTTTTTTTTTGTATTGTAATATTTTAAGTCTTTTCTTATTTCTTTCTTTGCATTTACCATGGGGCTTAAATTTAACATCCTAAGTTTATAACAATCAAGTATGATTTGATACCAATTTGACATACACTGTTCCTATTCCCAACCATTGCCCCACCTTTTTGTTGGACTTTTTATAAATTATATCTTTATACAATATGTATCCAAAGCCATAGATTTATCATTATTTTTTATGTATTTGTAAGAAATAAAAAGTGGATTTATATACCAAAAAGTACAATACAATAACACTGGCATTTATAATCATCCAAATGGTTACCTTTACCAGAGGTCATTATTTATGCTGCTTTGATCTAATGTCTAGTGTCCTTTCCTATAAGTCTAAAGAACTTTCTTTAGCATTGCTTGTAGATCTAGTGATGATCTTTGTGCTTGTAGCTTTTGTTTATTTGAGAATGTCTTCATCTCTCTCATTTTTTAAATATAGGCTTGCCAGACATAAAATCCTTGGTTGGCAATTGTTTTCCTTCATCACTTTAAATATTTTATCTCACTCACTGTATTCTTGCCTCCATGGTTTTTGATGAGAAATCAGCACTGAATCTTATTGGGACTCCCTTGTACATAACATGTTCCCTTTCTCTTGAAGCTTTCAGAACTCCCTGCTTGTACATGGCTTTCAAAAGTTTGACTACTATGTGTCCTTAAATGTTTCTCTTCATGTTTATCCTGCTTGGGGTTCATTTGGATTCTTCAATGTGTATATTCATGTCTTTCATTGAATTTGGGAAGAACTTTGTCACTATTTCTTTTACTATTTTTTCTGCCCCTTTCCAGTGATGTGACAGACATATGCTCATGGCCATCTCCAAGCACTTGCCTACCCCCACCTGCTCTTCTATTGGGTGATGTTGCTTCAGTCTGTTTCTATTCCACAACCTGGGAGAGATGTTAGGTCTAATGAAAAGGCCTGATTAGACCTTAAACCAAGAAACAAAGAACAAGCAGCCCCAGATGCTTATCAGGACAGGAACTGCTCAGTAACAATGCTGCTCCCCGCTGGTGTGGATAAATACCTCAAACAGAACAAACTTACCTTTCTTCGCTGATGTAAAGTGGGATGTGCAGAGCTGTCATTCATGACCTGGGCAGTTTGGTCTTCCTTAAAGACTGGCCATGATGGGATCTCTTCCCTTGCTCATTTGGACCTTTTGTGCTCTGTAAGTAATAAAGCGATCATTTGCTGAAAGTGTCTGCTGTGCCTGAGTCTGTGTTCCCATGACACACTATGTAGCAACTGGTTCCACACCCTTTTCTCTCTTTCTTCTCCATAGACTCCCATAATGTGTATATTGATACACTAGATGGTGGTCCACTGGTCTCTTAAGATCTGTTCACTTTTTTCCATTTTTTTATCTTTCTGCCCTTCAGCCTGAATAATTTCAATTAGTTGTCTTCTAGTTCACTCAAATTTTATTTGATAATATCAAGTATTATAAAATGCTGCTTTAAATTTATTAAGTGTTTAGAATTTGTTTGTCTTTGGTGTTAATTTACACTTAATTAAAAATGTAAGTATATTTAATTAAACGTAAGTTAAATTTTGTACAACTCCAGTACCATAGCATATTTTTAGATCTGTATGTGTAAAATACCAATCTGATTCAAAACTTAGAATAAAATAAAAATAATGTAAAATACCTCATTAGTATTTCACATTGATTACATATTGAAATGATAATCTTTTGGCTAGATTGATTTAAAAATATAAGTTAAAATTGATCTTACCTAATTCTCATTAAATTTTTAATGTGACTATTAGGAAATTTAGAGTTATATATATGGCTTACACTATATTTCTTTTGACAATACTGTTTTAACTGATTACTATAAAAAAATCCATATTATGTGCAGAAATTGATTATACCAACATAATCAGTAGGTTTGCAGAAATAAAAGTAAAGACATTTTATGTAATTAGTATGTAATAACTTATGAATTATTCAGGTTGTTGTTCCTCTGGCCCACCAATAACACATCATATATAAGCAATAATCACTTAATTTTTCATCTTTAACATTTTACAAAGCATTTTTCCAAACATAATTTATAACTTAATAGTTTTAAAGTTATATTTGTTAAGACAGAACAAATTTTATTTAACAGTTTGTTACTTTGATTTAAAGTAATACATATTTAAATGTAAATGATACGGGGTCTCAAGTTTAATTTTGACCCATGCTTCACAAATGTTAGATGCCTGCCTGCTCAGCTCTGTTAGCATGTAGAGTCACACTCCAATTACATACTAGAATAATCTAAATATATAACAAATGTAGCAGGGATCACATATGCTATACGGCCCCTGAGAGTACTTTAATTCAATATGCTTCATTAATAGCTGTATATATCATTATAATTAGAGGTTATGGATAAGACTGAGTGCCCCTCAAACGAGGAGCAGGGCCATTCCAAATGTATACTATACTGAAATCTGTATCTTGCCTAGCAATAGTTAGAGCCCTAATAGAAAAAGTTTTGGTTCTTAATACATGACAAAACATTTTCTGATATTCACTTAGTCTTATTTTTGTCCAGTTTCATTACTCTACTAAGCACCTCATGATTTGTTTTAATATATTTTCTTTTGTTTAGCATGTATATCTTGCAATATTTTTAACTGATTGGATTTTGCACCTTTTAAGAAACATGGCCAGTCAAATCTTTACAATCTTGAATACACTTTCTAGAAGACTTCTAGATATTCACTATTTTTAAAAAAAATTTTCTTGAACTCAAAGAATTAGTTTTTCATGTTTTAGGAAAATTGTGGTTCAATATTAATGTAATATAGAGGCATATGAGCCTGATAGATATGGAATTTGCATTCATATACAGAGGATCTGCCATTATCCAATTTCTCTTAGCCCCAAAAGAGGAAAATAAGCCTTCTTTATTCTTTATTATGATATTTATCAATCCTGAGGTCAAAGGACACAAAAGAATAAATTACCTATTTATTTAGTCAATCAAAATATGGAACTGAATAAAGCATTAATACAGACCTAAAAATAAAATGTGCCCTTTCAAGCAAAGGTTCTGGGCTACCACCAGATGTGAAGGCACAGGACATGTAGAACAGCAATGACCACAAGGGTAGGAAGACAAATGCTTATTCCCACTCCATGGTACCAAAATATCACAGCAGCCAAGGTCACCCAACACACAGCACTGGTGGAGCATTTTACCCTCATGGAGAGGAGACAGAATAGAGTCAGCTTCAGGAGTGGGCATCAACCCCCCATGGCCAGCAAGTCCATCAGGCATAGGCTTACTGCCCAACCTCTTAAAAAGAATCTTCCAGGCCAAGGGCTCTGATTGGGCAAACCTGGGAATGGGTGCAAGCTGCATGATGGCTGTTTCCCCAACATGTCCCATAAAATCATGTGAAATGACTAAAATCTGTGAGACAAAAATCTTGACAATCATGATGGATAGATGACAAGGCTAATAATAGCATGATTAATGTTATGTAATCTCCTGTTAATAAATATTTTATAAACATTCTTTATATATATAATTCAATTGTATAAATCTCAAATAGGTTATATAGTGGCATATAGATTTAAAATATGAATTTAAGCTGTGATTTATTTTTTATCATTTTATTTGGGCAACCAGTTCCATATAGCCAGAAATTTTCTGAATCATACTCAAAGAATATTGAAAACAATTTGCTTAAAGACATTATAAATGATGGTCCTCTTTTACTATAGAGTTAAATGATTGTAGGATCGAACATTTTTATTTTGCATTTAATTTAGGATTGTTTTGAATACATTGAATTATCTTTCAAATATAAGAAATACTATAGTTATATATTATGTTATCTTGAGGAAACCTTTGTTCAGCGTCCTTGTTTCCTGAAAATAACTTTGATTATTATTATTGGGTGAAATAATATCACAAATTAATTATATATGTAAACTAAGGAATACTTATCATTTCTGTTGTACAAGACAAATTTAATATTTTTCTAAATAAGGGTATGTAACTAATAATAAAGATTATTTGAATGTATATATATAATTATAGATAAATAAATAGATAAATAAATATGTATTATGGTAGAGATGAAAACCAGTCTACCATAAATCCTAAATCAAAAATGAATTAAAAAATAATAATGTTATTTTCAACTTTATTCACTTGATCAGTTGTAATCCCTATGGAACGTCACAATTTTTGTTCCTGAAATTGCAATTTGTACTATGGGAGAAGTGCCTACTCACATTTTTCTTAGTTCACAGTGAGAGAAAAATGCTCATTTTGAACTTTCTGAAAATGCAAATCAAGTTAAGCTAAAGGACATATAGAGCTGTGTCATCTACATCTAAATTGGTTTTTGATCCTGAGGGAGGGATGATTTTAGTGTATATTATGTTAATATCCTATCGCATTATCTAATGGATTAGATTTTATTAAGTACAATATAAACAACCTGTTAAATTTTTTTCTTTTTTTGCAGATACTAAATTGAACTGAACTAGGGAATTAATTACTGAAACTCCTTAATTCTTTCACAACACTGTTATAAAAATAATGAAAGCATAATGTTTTATGAACATTCAAATGTATACACTCACCTTATGAAGTTTGTAACCCTCAAGCTACCACATGAATGAAGGTTTTAAAATTCAATTATACCTTAAAACTCTTTACAACCTGAAATAGCTAATGAAACAAAGTTGATTTAACTTTTCTTTTGTCTAATCAGAAAAGGCATTGCCAATAATATTTCCTGGAAAATATCTCTAAGTTTACAAGTGTTTAAAATTCTAAATTTAAAAGTGTCTGCAGCTATAGAAGCAACCAATTTTCTAATGTATGCAAATATATTTTATTTAAAACACTTCAAAGAAACTGCAGTATGGGCTATCCTTGCATTGTGAAGATAACACTCTATAAATATTTGTTATTGGGGTGAGAGTCAGGGTTAGAAGTGCTTATATATTGGAATATTGTCAAATAGATGACATGTAAATACAGGTTTTAAAATTAATTCATTTTATTTTTAATCCTTCATCAATGGTGATAAAAGCAGCATATCTGGTTAAAAATACACATATACAATTGGAATTTCTGCTATAAATTACTTGTGACTCAGGAGGTAAATAGTTAATTAACATTTTGAATGCATAACTATAAAAACTTGGAGATTACTTAGCTGAACTTTTAAATTTTTCATTAGTTATGAAACTGAGACTGAGAGCTGCTAAAAACATGCACAGGGTTATATATAAAGCCAGTGATGGGACTGGAAATGCGACTCTGAACTCAAAGCCAAATAGTAAGCCATATCTTGCTACTGAAATGACCAATTGACTATTAAAATTCCTGCTCTCTTTACATATTATCAAGATGCTACTGAGAAGAGGCTTCTTCTTACCCGGACTCTCAAGTCATCCAGATGTGGCCATTTGACTAGTTCTAGCAATGCAATAAAAGTGAAAGTCATCTGTGGTACTTTATGGTCAAGGCTTTTTAAAAAACTGGGTATAATGACTTCCAGTTTCTGTTAGATATGTAAATAACTTGAAGACATCACTCCCCTCCTCACAACAGGAAAAAATGCTGAATGGACTGAAAATTAATTACTCTTATTAGATCCATCAGAGAACTGAGGTCATAGAAAATTGGAGACATAGCCAAATACAATCACAATGTACAGGGAGCAGAAGCTACGGCTAGAAGCAGAAACTGGTAGGAACACTTACAGTAGGATTGACTAATTGTTGGAGCCTGAGCAGTGGTTAACTTGAGAGATAAAGCTCTTGGGGACCAACGCTTAGGGAGGCCTCCACACTTTTGTAGGTTTTACTTCCAGGATTCCACCAACTACGGAAGGTAAAGATCTGAAAAAAATCCCTCAAGCTTCTGGTAAGGGAAAGGAAATAGGAACTATTTTATTCTCTTTAACAAAGTCTGCCCTCAGGAAAACTATTTTACCAGTGCCTAACCAGCTTGAGTTTTACCAGAGCCTAACTGACATGGGTAAAGGAAATACTATCTCTAGCTCTCTCAAACCTTCCCCTCTCTCCTGAGGTTGGGGGAGAAGGGAAACTGAGAAGCATTTGTGGAAGTCATAGTCCAGGAGAATAAGCTCAATAATAGACTGACATCTAATCACAGGATCATAGAACACTTTTTCCCCCTCCTCAAACTTACCACCAATAAAGCTCTTGTATAATAAAAGTGGCTTTGCAGCTGGACTGCAAAGCTCAGAACCTATTTAAGAAGGAATGACTAGGGAAATCCAAAGATAACAGGGGAGACAAATACAAGTATACTAGACGAATTGTTAACCATTGATACCTACAGCTAGGGCAAGCAATAAAAAGGCCTAACTCCTACCAGAAAAACACAAAACCTCACATTATAGGACAATTTATCTCAGTTCCTTTTATCCAAATCATCATGTCTGACTTTCTACAAAATTTAACAAGGCATACTAAAAAGAAACACACACACACACACACACACACACACAAAACCATAAGGTCTGAAAAGATAAAGAAAGCAACCAGATTCAGATATGGAAAGAGATTTTAGAGTTATCAAACTTGGAATTTTTAAGTAATTATGGTTGGTTTTTTTGTTTTTGTTTTTGTTTTGTTGAGCACTTCCATACTTTCTAGAGTACACAATGCTCGAGGTTTCTCTTCTACATTACCTGCTGAAATCCTAGAATCACCAGTTTCTTCAAATAGCTCTGATTCTTTTTATTTGAAAATGGTGTTAGGAACCAAGATCTGGCACTAGGTATGCTTGTTGCTACTTGGATGTCACTGCATCTACACCCTATGGTTGACAGAGCAATGAAAAATATGTCTGTTTACTAAACCATGTATAAATACATATCTATAAATGTTTTTACATGAAACCATCTGTTTCTATATTAAGCTAAATATGATTTGATATCTCCAACAATAGTCCATTTTCACAGGTATCATTCTAGCCTCTTCTTCTTGTTTATCTGTAAACTCCCACTCCAAGAATGATAAATCTGTTTCTTATCATCTGCCATCCATTTACTTAATATTCAATTCCAGTATACATATATGGCAGTATCAGAATTATTAATCTGTACCCTCATGAGCAACAACTTTACCAAAGAGAGTATAATGCATATGCAGTTTATTTTGCCTTCAGTCTTATAGTCTCCACTCATTTCAAAGATTACTTAATTCAGTACCTTTTATTTCACACCCTTCAGTGAGGTTGTTTCATATAATTTAACACAGATTGTTTATTCATACTCTGAATTATTTCCTGGGATCACTGATTTCCTAAATGATTTTTTAACTTGCTTACATTAAGGTTCATCCTTTATGTTGTAAAGTTTTATGATTTTTTACAAATGAATACAGCCATGTATCCACAATTATAGTATCATACAAAATGGTTTCTCCACTATTAAAATTCCCTATGCTTCATCTTTTCAAGTACCCCAACTTTCCCCAAGCTCCTAGAAACCACTGGCTTTTTAAAAAATCATGTCTAGAGTTTGACTTTTCCAGAATACCATATAATTGGAATCACACAATACATAGCCCTTTCAAACTCATTCTTTCACTTAAAATATATGCGTTTATGATTCACCAATGTCTTTTCATGGCTTGATATCTCATTTATTTTTATTACTGAGCATATTCCATTGTCTGGATGTACAAGAGTTTTTTAATCAATTATTATCAGATTGTTTATCAGATATTATCAGTACATTTATCAGTTATTAAGAGACTTTCAGGTTTTGGTGATTATGAAAAAAATTGACTTAAGCATCCATGTGATTTTTTCTGAATGCATGAATTTTCAATTCAATTGGGTAAATACCTTGGAACATGATTGCTGAATAGTATAGAAAGAATATATTTATATTTAATTTTATAAAGAAATGCCTAATTACTTTCCAAAGTTACTGTACAATTTTGCATTCCTAAAAGCAATGAATGATAATTCATTCTGCATATTCTACAGTAATTGGTATTTTTAGTTTTGGGGGAGTTTAGCAACTAATTGGTGTATAGTGATATCTCATTTTGTTTTAATTTACAATTCCTTAGTGACAAATGATGTTGAGTATCTTTTCATATTCTTATAAGCCATCTGTATAGCTTACTAGTTGAGGTGTCTGTTTTGATATTTCATCCATTTTTAAATGGGTTGTTTTCTTATTGAGTTTTAAGCTTTCTTTCTATAACTTTTGTATTTGTCCTTTATTGTTCATTACGATTTGAAAATATTTTCTGAAAAATATTTTTCAACCACTTGATTGTAGATGTGAGGGTCTATTTCTGAGTTCTTGATTGAGCTCCATTGGTCAATCTATCTGTCTTTATACCAGTACCATGTTCTTTTTACCACTGTAGCAAAGTAACAAGCTTTAAATCCGGAAGTGAGAGTCCTTCAACTTAGTTGTTTTTCCTAAGACATTTTTGGCTATTTGGGCCCCTTACCCCACCAAATAAATTTGGTAATTGGCTTTTCCATTTCTGCAAAAAAAGACTGTTGCATTTTTTTCTTGGGATTGCATTAAATAATAAATCAGTTTGGGTAGGATTGACATATTAACAATATTTAGTCTTCCAATCCAAGAACATGGAATGTCCTTCCCATTTATTGAAGTCTTCTTTGGTTTCTTTTAGCAATGTTTTGTAGTTTTCACAAAACAAGTCCTTTATGTCCTTGGTTAAGTTTTTTCCTAAATATTTGATTCTTTTAGTCACTATTATAAATGGATTTTTCCTGATTTCTTCCTCAGATTGCATATCAGTAGTGTGTAGAAGCACTATTGATTTTTGCATATTTATCTTGTATCCCACCACTTTGCTGAAAATATCTATTAGTTCTGGGAGCTTTATTGTGGATTTTACAGGATTTTCTACGTATAGGTTCCTATGATCAGTGAATAGTGCAAGTTTTAGTTCTTCCTTTCCTAGTTGGGTGACTTTTTCTTTTTTATACAGCCTAGTTGCTCTAGCTAGAACTTCTATCAAAATATTGAATAACAGTGGTGACTTTGGGCTTCCTTATCTTGTTCCTAATCTCAGAGGGAAAGCTTTCAGACTTTCATCATTGAGTACAATAATTAGCTGTAGGTTTTACACATATGCACTTAACGTGTTGAGAAAGCTTCCTTCTAGTCCTATCTTTTGGAGTGTTTCTAATCAAGAAAGGGTGCTATATTTTGTCAAAGTGCCCTCCCAGCTGGACCAGGATAGTCTATTTAATAAATGGTGCTAGGAGAAATAGATAACCATATCCGAAAGAAAGAAAGAGGACCAATATCTTCTCCTTATACAAAAATTAACTCAAAATGGATCAAGGACCTAAATATAAAAGTGATAACCATCAAGCTCCCAGAAGGAAATTTAGGAAAACATCTTCAAAATTCTGTGGTAGGTGGTAATTTCTTAAACCTTACCTCCAAAGCACAAACAAAAACAACAACAAAAATAGATAAATGGGTCCTCCTCAAAATTAAACACATGTCATCTCAAAGGACTTTGTCAAAAGGGTGAAAAGGCAGCCAACTCAATGGGAGAAAATATTTGGCAATCATATATCCCATAAGGGTTTAATATCCATGACATAAAGAGAGATCATACAACTCAAGAATAAAAAGCAAATTACCAGATTAAAAAATGGGCAAAAGACTTGAAAAGACAATTGTCCAAAGAAGAAATACAAATGGCAAAGAAACACATGAAAACATATTTAACATCACTAACAATTAGGGAAATGCAAATCAAAACTATAGTAAAGTATCGTTTCACACATATTAGACTGACCACTATTAAAAAGTCAGAAAACTGTAAATGTTGGAGAGGATGTGAAGAGATAGGAACACTTATTCAATGTTGGTGGGAATGTAGAATGGTGCAGACAGTGTGGAGGACTGTTTGGAAGTTCTTGGGAAGTTGAATATAGACTTGCCATGTAAACGGCAATACTGTTACTAGGTATATACTCAGGAGAACTGAGAGCAGTGACATAAATAGGCATCTTCACACTGATGTTCATAGCAGTATTATTCATGATAGCCAAAAGTTGGAAACAACCAAGGTGTCCATCAACTGATGAATGGATAAACAAATTGTGGTGTATACATACAGTGGAATATTATGCAGTGGTAAAAAGAAATGAAGTTGTGAAGCATATGACAACATGAGTGAACCTGGAGGACATTTTGTTGAGTGAAGCAAGCCAGACACAAAAGGACAAATACTGTATGATTGCACTATTATGAACTAAATATTTTATGTAAACTAATGGAATTAATAATTACAATATAGGTCACCAGAAAATAGAATGAAGGAGGAGAATGGAAAGTTGAGGGTTAATCTTTGCAGAATTAGTAAAAAGGTTGTTTGTAAATCTTTAGAAATGAATAGAAATGGTGAAAGCACATCACAGTGTGTGTAACTAGCAAAACTATTATATGGGTATGACAGTGAAAGAGTAAGCCTAAGATCATGTATATTATTAGAAGGTAAGCCAAAAGATGTAACTTGGGACTGTATAACATAGTGAAACCTCATGTGAAAGATGAATATTGGTGATATTGCGTATTGTTTTTACAAAATATAAATACAAATATACTGGAGAGAAGTAAACAGAACAGCCACTATGTACTGCAGGGAAAGCATAGAGAGTTTGAGAGGTGATGAGTTTTGTTTGTTTTTTATTTTATTATTATTATTATTATTGGAATAATGAAAATGTTCTAAAAAGGATTGAAGTGATGAATGCACAACTATGTGATTATATTGAACACCATTCATTGTAAACTTTGGATGGATATATGTGTTACTAATAAGTTTCAATAAAACTGATTTGTTAAAAAAATATATTTTTCAAAATCCCTTCATTCTCTTAATTTGATCATTCATATCAAGAACATGTCTTTACTTTTAATAGAGGCTAACTTATTTTTTTTAATTTTATGTAATACATTTTTGGTGTTGTATCTAAGAACTCATTGCCAAATGCAAAGCCACCTAGATTTTCTCATAGATTTTCTTCTAGAAGTGACATAGTTTTTCATTTCCCATTTAGATAGAATCCATTCTGAGTTAAATTTTATGAAAGGTTTAAGGTCTTTATCTAGGTTCATTCTGTTGCATGTGAACACCCATTTATCTTATCATCATTCTTAAAAGTATTATCTTTTAGCCAATGAATTTGTCTTGAAACTTGGTCAAGCATCAGTTGCCTCTATTTTGGAGTGTCTAATTCTGGGGTCTCTAGTCCTTCCAGTGATTTATGTGACTATTTTTTCACCAATACAACAATGTCTTGATTAATATACCTTTATAGTAAATTTTTAAGGCAGGTATTATCAATTCTCCAACTTTGTTTTTCTTCTTCACTATTGTATAGTTATTCTGAATCTTTTGACCTTCCATATAAATGTTACAATCAGTCTGTCAACATCTACAAAATAGTCGATGGCATTTTCATTGAGATGCAGTTGAATTTTTAGATCAAGTTGGGAAGATTTAATATTTTAGTTGTATTGATCCTTCCAATCTGTAATATGGAATAACTCCATTTATTTAGATTTTCTTTGATTTTTTTCATTAGTTTCATATTATTTTACATCTAGATCTTGTGTATACTGTTAGATTTATATTTCATTTTGAGGTAGCTATTATTATATGTTGTTTTCTTTTTAAGTACAATTTCCATTGCTGGTATGCAGGAAAGCCATTGAATTTTGTATGATTCAATGTTATCTCTTCTCTCAGCATATCAATTATTCTTAAAATAAAGTCTTAGTGGTTGACTTAGAATTGCATCATATATTTCAAATAATCAAATTCCACCTTGAAATAATACAGTACCTTATAGCAGAATATTTCCAATTCTTCTCTCTGTCCCTGAAGACATTGCTTTCACTCGTTTCAGTTATCCATAGTCTAAAATCATTGAGTACATTGTTTCTTCTATTATTTTGAACAAACAATATCTAGATAATTAAGGACAAGGAAAATAAAGGATTTTGTTTCACTTTCATTGATTCCTTCTCCTACTCTCTTCCTTTGTTTATGCGGATCCATATTTCTGACTTATATGATTTGCCTTCTACCTGAAGAACTTTTTTTTTAATGTTTCCTACAGGCAGATCTATTGGTAATTAATTCTTTCAGTTTTTGTTTGTCTGAGAAAGTTTTTATTTCTCCTTCATTTTTGAAGGATAATTTCATTGTATATAGAATTCTGGGTTTGTAGTTCTTTTCCTTCCTTTCAAAAGTTTAAATATTTCAGTTCAATCTTTTCTCCCTTATTTGGCTTCTGGCAAATAGTCCAGAGTTATTCTTATCCTTTTCCTTCCATAGACAATCTTTCCCACTCTGGCTTCTTTCAAGATTTTCTCTTTGTGTTTTATTTTCTGTAGCTTGAATATGATATGCTTGGATCATTTTTTTAAAATTTTTTTATTTTTGGTATTTATCCTACTTGGTGTTCTCTGAGCTTCCTGCCTCTTTGGTTTGGTGTTTTTGATTAATTTTGGAAATTCAGCCATTATTACATCAAATATTTCTTCTCTTTCTGGTATTTCTTTTGAAACTGTTCCACAATTCTTGTGTGTTCTGTTCCTTTAAAAAAATTACTCTTTACTTTTAATTTTGGGAAACTTCTTTTAAGCCATTTTTAGCTCACTGATATATTCTGTTTTAGTTTTCTAGGACCGCTGTTATAAATTACCACAAACCAGATGACTTAAGGCAATCACATCTTATTATTCCATAGTTTAGGATCTTATATGTGTGAACTTAAGAAGTTGATAAGGCCATGCTTCCTGTAAAGCCTATAGAATTCTGGTGATAGCTTGCTAGAAACTTATGGCATAACTCAATCTCTGCCTCAGTCACATGGCCATCCCTTTTTCTCTTTCTCTTCTCTTTCTCTCTCTCTCTCTCTCTGTCTCTATGTCTAATTCTATCTCTATCTTTATCTATCTATCTCTCTATCCCTCTGTGTCCAAATTTTTCTATCCTTATAAGGGCACCAGTCATATTGATTTAGGGCTGATTTTTATTTTTTTATTTTTTTTATTGTGGGTGAAAATAAAATTTTTCACAATAATACAAATATTTGTAAAATGATATATAAATACATATGCATATATGTGCATTTGTTTACATAAATGTTATTTTATATATGTATATATATGTATTTTTAAAGGTGCTAAGATTACCTAAATATTACTCAGAAATTACAGGGATTCCCATGTTCCCCACCTCCCACACCTCCAACAACATCCCACACCACCATCCTTCATCC
>JAQZBX010008114.1:0-48823 GCA_029593785.1 Cabassous unicinctus | reverse complement strand
CATTCCTTCCTCAGACCTATATAACCACTAATCTCCTTTCATCTTTATAAATTGATTTATATTTACATTTTATATAAATGGAATCATACAATATGTAGTACTCTGTGTCTGGTCTCCTTCACTTAGTATAATGTTTTAATTTTTTTTTTTGTCTGATATTAACATTTTGTACTATTAACTTACATTTGTTCAGCTTCAAAGAAAAATGGTCTTATATATGCAATTCTACCCATATTCATATTTCACATAATATATTTATATTTCACATAATATATTTAGTTCATAATAGGGCAATCATACGGTATTTGTCCTTTTGTGTCTGGCTTGCTTCACTCAACATGATGTCCTCCAGGTTCATCCATGTTGTCATATGTTTCACGACTTCGTTTCTTCTTACTGTTGCATAATGTTCCATTGTCTGTATACTTCACAATTTGTTTATCCATTAATTAGTTGATGGATATCTGGGTTGTTTCTAACTTTTAGCTGTTGTAACGCTGCTATGAACATCAGTGTGCAGATATCTATTTATGTCACTGCTCTCAGTTCTTCTGGGTATATACCTAGCAATGGTATTGCCGGGTCCCATGGCAAGTCTATATTCAACTTCCTTTGGAACTGCCAAACAGCCCTCCACAGTGGCTGTACCATTCTATATTCCCACCAACAACGAATAAACGTTCCTATCTCTCCACGTCCTCTCCAACATTTACAGTTTTCCGACTTTTTAATAACAGCCAGTCTAATAGGTGCGAAATGATATTTCATTGTAGTTTTGATTTGCATTTCCTTAATCACTAGTGATGTTGAACATTTTTTCATGTGTTTCTTTGGACAGTTGTCTTTTCAAATCTTTTGCCCATTTTTTAATTGGATACTTTGTCTTTTTATTGTTGAGTTATATGATCTCCTTATATATCATGGATATTAAACCCTTATCAGATATGTGATTGCCAAATATTTTCTCCCACTGAGTCAGCTGCCGTTTTACCCTCTTGACAAAGTCGTTTGATGTGCAAAAGTGTTGAATTTTGAGGAGGTCCTATATATCTATTTTTTTTCTTTTGTTCCTCATGCTTTGGGCATAAGGTTTAAGAAACTACCACTTACCACAAGATCTTGAAGATGTTTTCCTACATTTTCTTCTAGGAGTTTTATGGTCATTGTTTTTTTTATTTAAGTCCTTGATCCATTTTGAGTTAATTTTTATATAAGGTGTGAGACAGGGGTCTTCTTTCTTTCTTTTGGATATGGCTATCCAGTTCTCCCAGCACCATTTGCTAAATAGACTGTTCTGGCCCAGCTGGGTGGGCTTAACAGCCTTGTCAAAAATCACTTGACTGTAGATGTGAAGGTCAATTTCTGAGTTCTTGATTCGGTTCTGTTGGTCAATCTGTCTGTCCTTATCCCAGTATAATGCTATTTTTATCACTGTAGCTTAGTAATATGCTTTTAAGTCAGGAAGTGAGAGTCCTCCAACTTTGCTCTTCTTTTTTAAGACATTTTTTGCTATCCGGAGCCCCTTACCCTTCCAAATAAATTGAATTATTGGCTTTTCGATTTCTGCAAAAAAGGCTGTTGGGATTTTTATTGGGATTGTGTTGAATCTGTAAATTAGTTTGGGTAGAATTGGCATCTTAATGATATTTAGTCTTTCAATCCATGAACACGGAATGTCCTTCCATTTATTTAAGTCTTCTTTGGTTTCTTTTAGCAATGTTTGTAGTTTTCTGAATACAGGTCCTTTATGTCCTTGCTTAAGTTTATTCCTAAATATTTGATTGTTTTAGTCGCTGTTATAAGTGGAATTTTTCCCCTGATTTCCTCCTCAGATTGCACATCAGTAGTGTATAGAAACAGTATTGATTTTTGCATATTAACCTTGTATTCGGCCACTTTGCTGAACTCTTCTATTAATTCTAGTAGCTTTGTTGTGGATTTTTCAGGATTTTCTAGATATAGTATCATGTCATCAGTGAATAGTGAAAGTTTTACTTCTTCCTTTCCTATTTCCTTTTATTTCTTTGTCTAGTGTAATTGCTCTAACTAGAACTTCTAGCACAATACTGAAAAATAATGGTGGTAGTGGGCATCCTTGTCTTGTTCCTTATTTCAGTGGGAAAGCTTTCAGTATTTCACCATTGAGTACAATGCGAGCTGTAGGTTTTTCATATATGCACCTTACCATATTGAGAAAGATTCCTTCTATTCCTATCTTTTGGAGTGATTTTTATCAAAAATAAGGGTGCTGTATTTTGTCAAATGTCTTTTCTGCATCAATCGAGAGGATCATGTGATTTTTCTTCTTCAATTTATCAATGTGATTTATTACACTAATTGATTTTCTTGTGTTGAACCACCCTTGCATACCTGGGATAAAACCCACTTGATCATGGTGTATAATTCTTTTAATGTGCTTTTGGATTCTGTTTGCAAGTATTTTTTTGAGGATTTTTCATATACATTCATTAGAGTTATTGGTCTGTAATTTTCTTCTTTCATAATATCTTTATCTGGTTTTGGTATTAGGGTAATGTTGGCTTCATTGAATGAGTTTGGTAGCATTCTTTCCTGTTTAATTTTTTGGAAGAGCTTGAGCAAGATTGGTATTAGTTCATCTTTGAATAATTGGTAGAATTAACCTGTGAAGACATCTAGCCCTGGGCTTTTCATCTTTGGGAGGTTTTTGGTGACTGTTTCAATCTCTTCCCTTGTGATTGGTATGTTGGGTTCTTCTATTTCTTCTGAAGTCCATTAGTGTAGATGGTTGGTGTGTTTCCAGGAATTTGTCCATCTTGTCTACATTTTCTAGTTTTTTGGCATACAGTTATTCGTAGTATCCTCTTAAAATCTCTCTTATTTCTACAGGGTCAGTGGTAATGTCCCCCCTCTCATTTCTGATTTTATTTGTTTGTGTCTTCTCTCTTTTTCCCTTTGTCAGTCTAGCTAAGGGTTTGTCAATTTTGTTGATCTTCTCAACGAACCAACTTTTGTTTTTGTTGATTCTATTGTTTTTGTTTTTGTTTTGTTCTTGATTTCATTTATTTCTGCTTTGATCTTTACTATTTCTGTCCTTCAGCTTGGTTTGAGATTAGTTTGCTGTTCTTTTTCTAGTTCTTCCAGGTGTGCAGTTAGATCATCAATTTTAGCTCTTTCTTCTTTTTTAATGTAAGCATTGAGGGCTATAAATTTCCCTCTCATCCCTGCTTTTGAGGTGCCCCATACATTGTGATATATTGTATTCTCATTTTCATTCATCTCAAGATATTTGCTGAATTCTCTTGCAATTTCTTCTTTGTCCCACGTTAAGAGAGTATTGTTTAATCTTCATATATTTAAGAATTTTCCCTTTTCCTGTCCGTTATTGATTTCCAGTTTTATTCCGTTGTGATTAGAGAAAGTGTTTTGTATAATTTCAATTTTTTAAAATTTATTGAGACTTGTCTTGTGACCCAACATATGGTCTATCTTGGAGAAGGATCCATGAGCACTTGAAAAGAATGTATATCCTGCCGTTTGGGGGTGCAGTGCTCAATAGATATCTCTTAGGTCTAGTTCATTTATCATGTTATTCAAGTTCTCTGTCTCTTTATTTATCCTCTGTCCAATGTTCTATCCAATACTGGGAATGGTGTATTGAAGTCTCCAACTGTGATTGTAGAGACATCTATTTCTCCCTGCAGCTTTTTCAGTATGTGCCTCATATATCTTAGGGCACTGAGGTTAGGTGCATAAATATTTCAGTTATTTCTTCTTGTTGAATTGACCCCCCCTTTAAAAAGATTTATTTATTTCCCCCTCCCCACTTGTTATTTTGTGCTTCCTGGGACCTTCTGGAGTGGAGAGAGGCTGCTCAATCTCTTGCGCCACCTCAGCACCGTGGTCTGTTGCATCTTTTATTGTCTCTCCTCTGTGTCTCTTTTTGTTGCGTCATCTTGCTGCACCAGCTCTCCACATGGGCCAGCACTCTATGTAGGCTAACTCTCCTGTGCGGGCCAGCACTCCTGTGTGGGCCAGGTTGCTTTTCACCAGAAGGCCCCAGGAATCATCCTGGTAGACGGGAGCCCAATCACTTGAGCCACATCTGCTTCCCTAATTGCCCCTTTTATTAATATTTAATGACCTTCTTCATCCCTTATAACAGTTTTGCATTTAAAATCCATTTTGTCTGATATTAGTATTGCTACCCCAGCTCTTTTTTG
This sequence comes from Cabassous unicinctus, assembly GCA_029593785.1. NCBI lineage: Eukaryota > Metazoa > Chordata > Mammalia > Cingulata > Chlamyphoridae > Cabassous > Cabassous unicinctus. Next base: position 44,621 of record JAQZBX010008114.1, on the reverse strand, counting down.
GTTACTATTTGCATGGTATATTAGTCAGCCAAAGGGATGTTGATGCAAAATACCAGAAATCTGTTGGCTTTTATAAAGGATATTTATTTGGGGTAGAAGCTTATAGTTACAAGGCCCTAAGCAGTCCAACTCAAACTACTTCCTCATCAAAGTCTGTTGCCATGTGTTGGAGCAATATGGCTGCTGACATCTGCAAGGGTTCAGGCTTCCTTTTCCTCTTAAGGCTCTGTGGTCCCAGCTTCTTCCAATATCAGCTGTAGGCTGGGATAAGTCTTGCCTCCCTCCCAGGGCTCAGCTGCTCTGCTCTCTCCACAAGGCCAGCTGTAAACTATCAGGCAAATGGCTCATCTCTCTTCCCAGGGCCTCTGCTGTGTCTAATGGAGCCTTCTCTCTTTCCTCATGTATCTGCTTCTCAGTGCATTTACTTCCTGGGGCTCCAGCATTAAAACTTAAACCAACTCCTCTGCTGCATAGTTTTCTCTGTGAGTCTCCGCCCACCAAGGGGGTGGGGACTCAACATCCTACTGACATGGCCCAATCAAAGCCTTAATCATAATTTAATCAAGTAAAAGTGAAACCTCTGAATCCAATACAATCTAATATGCCCAGAGGAACAGACCAGTTTATATATATAACCCAATATCTATTTTTGGAATTCATAAATAATGCCAAACTGATACATATGGAATATCTTTTCCAACCTTTCACTTTTAACCTGGTTGTATCCTTATGTCTGAGGTGAGTCTCTTGTAGATAACATATAGATGGCTCATATTTTTTAATCCATTCTGTCAGTCTGTATCTTTTGATTGGGGAGTTCAAGCCATTAACATTCACTGTTATAACTGTAAAGGTGTTACTTACTTCATCCACTTTGATCTTTGGCTTTCTGTTGTCATATCATACTATAGTCTATCTTTTTACCCTTTCTCATATTCTTCATTTCTACACTCTTCTCCAAGTCTCTTGCCCTTGATTTTCCTTTCAGGCTGCAGCACTCCTTTTAGTATCACTTGTAATTCTGGTCTTTTGGTAACATATCTATCAGTTTTTGTTTGTCTGTGAAGACTTTGAACTCTCCTTCATTTTTGAAGGACAGCTTTGGTGGATACACAATTCTTGGCTGGCAGTTTTTCTCTTTCAATACCTTAAAAACATCATACCACTTTTTTCTTTCCTCCGTGGTTTCTGATGCAAGGTTGGCATTTAATCTTATTGAGTTTCCCTTGTATGTGATGCTTTGCTTTTCTCTTGCTGCTTTCAAACCTTCTCTGTATCCCTGATATTTATCATTCTGAATAGTAGGTGTCTCTGGGTAGTCTATTTGTGTTTATTCTGTTTGGGGTGCATTGTCCTTCTTGGATATTGATATTTATGTCTTTCCTAAGAGTAGGGGAGTTTTCAGTCATTATTTCCTCAAATACTATTTCTGCCTCTTTTCCATTTTCTTCTCCTTCTGGGACACCAGTAATGCATATGTTTTTGCATTTCATGCTGTCATTCAATTCCCTGACACCCTGTTCCATTTTTTTCATTCTCTTCTCTTTCTGTTCTCCTGTCTTTTCCAGTTCAGACGTTCTGTCTTCAAAATCACTAATTCTGTCTTCAAGCAGTACAAATCCTCTCTTATGTGCCTCTAATGTATTTTTAATCTCATCCATTGTGTCTTTCATTCCCATAAGGTCTGTTACTTTTCTTTGCTGACTTTCAAATTGTTCTTTATGCTCACCCAGTGTCTTCTTAATATCCTTTATCTCTTTAGTCATATTTTCTTTCAATTCTTTAAATTGATTAGGAGAATTGTGTGATTATCATTGATTAATTGTCTTAAATTCTGAATCTCTTCAGAATATTTGGCTTGTTCCTTTGGCTGGGCCATCTCCTTTTGTTTCCTAGTATGCCTGTAATTTTTTGTGATGTCTAGGAATCTGATATGTTGGTGAATTTACTCTGATGGCCAATTTCTCTCCCTTGCCTATTGTTATTATCATTTCACAATTCTTTGATATTTGATTCAACTTATCCTAAGTCTTTAAAATTGCCCAGCTTAAGCTACCAGAATCATGCCAGGGACTCACTAATGGGGTGCAGACTTTCTCCCAGGGCTGGGGTAAAGAGAGCTCTAAAACCAGTTTTTGTTCATGTAATTTCCAGACGGGCCAGCAGATGGTGCTTGTTGGTGCACCTTTCTATGGAGGTGTATTTTTCTCCGTTTTCATTTGTTTTCATCTGGCCAGAGCTGAGATTTAAAGTGGGCTCCATTGACTAAATTCATTGAAGAAAAGCCCCCTGACTCCCCCTCCATTTTCCCTTCTAACAGTTAGCAGGGAGGAAGATATCTACTCTCCTCTAAGTCAGCTGTAAAACCAGGGGTTTTAGCTGTGCTGAATATCTTGGGGGTGGGGGAGGGGAACCCTTCCTGGTGGCTGGGAGGTTTAGTAGCTCACAGTTTGTTGTTTTAGCTTCTCTCTCTGTCCCTTACCCTCCTGGGAGTTATATAGCACTGCGGGTCCCTCGGCAGCTTTTGGCTCTTTCTCCGTTGTTTTTGTGAGAGCTGAGCCTTACTTATCTGCCCAATCCCATGCCATGTTCCCACAAGTCCCCCTCATCTAATTTTCTCCAAGTAATCTTTTACAAGTTTTTCAGAGTTGGAGTTTTAATCTAACTGGAGTTGACTTTTGTGTATGCACTGAGGTGGTGGTCCAATTTCATTTCCCCCCTGTATGCATTCTCAGTTGTCTCAGACTCATGTAAAAGTCTGTCTTTTCTGTGGTACCACTTACATCATGGTAACATTGTGTGCCTATGCATGGGTCTGTTTCTGGGTTCTACATGCTTTTCCGTTAATCTATTTGTATCTTTCTGCACCACCCCCACATTGTCTTAATTGCAATAGCTTTATAAAAAGTCTTAATATCTGGTAAAGCAAATATTTCCATCTTGTTCTTTGCCCTTTGTATTTCCATATGAATTTTGGAAGTAGTTTGTCAGGTTTCACATAAATAACCTTTTGGGATTTTGATTGGCATTGTGTTGAGGCAGTAAATCAATTTGGGAAGAACTGATACCTTTAGAGTATTGAATCTTCCAATCCATGAACAGGATATACTCCTTCATTAATTCCCCTCAGTAATGTTTCATAATTTCATCTATAGTGTTCTAAGATGTCTCTTATATTTATTCTGAGATAGTTCATAGTGACTTTTTTTGCTATTGCACATATCTTAAAAAATATATATTATCTAGGAAATTAGAAGTATAATTTTTCAACTGCTTTTGTATTCAGCAAAACTATGGAATGCTAATCATAATTTGTTGTTTTTGTTTATTTTTGACTTTTCTACATGCATATTATTTGACCTTGGTAGATGTTTAATCATTCTAGGCCCTTAAAACAAATAGGTTAACTCCAAAGTAATGTGGCTGGTATACACAGCTTTTTTGAAAGGGTCACCAACTTTGTGACATTCCAGTGAAAGATATGAACTTTTTCCTTTGTCCAGAAAAGTGCATATATGCACAGATAGCAGAAGTTTGCGCACCATTACTCGAGCCTTCTGAAGCTCATGCTTGGACTATACACTCCCATCTTCAACTCACCAGACCAAATCTGGGGTTTCCACATCAGAGAGATCCTTGTCCTTATCCTTCCTTTAGGGAAATAGTCCACGAATGTGGGCCAGGTCAAGATTTCTGTTTCAATCCAGTTTTTTTTTCTTTCCATGATTATGGATATCACTGTCCACCTAATTATTTTGACTACATGGAAAAACTCGTGAATGTGTTTTGGATACTGGAAAATTCAGTCATTGAATTTGATTTGAGGGATTCAAATCATTAGATGAAGGGGTGGTGAATGTCATCATTTTTATGTATGAAGGAAAATACGTTATTGGTATTTTATCCAAATTGTCTTTCTTTTTTAATTGCAGCTGTTTCCTCTGCCTCTCCTCTATGTTGGAAACCACATAAGTGGATTATCAAGCACAAGTAAATTAAGGTAGAGTGCAAGATAATGGTTGATGGGAGGGATGTTCTTCACTTGTTTCCTTCTAATGGTGCAAAAACCAAGTTTGATTTTTCAAGATGATGCCTGGGATAATTATAGAAGACAGTAATATTTAATAATTTAAAAAATAAGGAGGAGTTTTCAGTTTAATTTGCTAATGCTTTTAGGAATGTTAAAAAGTTTATATATTTTTTCCTTTGTATTCAAGTCTGAATATAGAATATGATGTCTGTAGACATAAAGGCAGGAAAATTCATTTAAATGAATAAGGTTCTGTATAACTTCTGGTTTTATTACAGCTTTATAAAAGCAAAAACATTCTGTTAGATTTGGTATAGGTCAGGTTTAGTACAGGGATAAATAAATGAGATGCTATTTTCCAGTATGTGCTATAGACTTCTGAAATTTACAGTTGCATTTGTGTATTTTGGAGTTCTTTGATTGATGATTTTTGTTAAATCACAGAACAGAAAAGAGTGAAAATGAAAGTGTAGAGAGACCAAGCTATCCAATAAATAGAAAATGTAGTGTGAAATATGTAGCCCAATGAACACACATGAATGAAGACCTAAAAAATGAGAAAATGAAGTTTTTGCAAAGGGTGAGCAAAACCTATTTGTACAATGAGAGTGGAAAAGAGGCATGTAGGAGGTAGACCAGAAGGTGAAATGTGAACTCAAGATTGTAGTCCTTTATTCTTTGAAAAGAACAAGTTTGGTTGTGAAAAACAAAACGTGGAATGTTCTTTTTTAGTAATACATTTCAGTTGGTTTGTTGTTTCCTTCTGGGATTAAGAAATTATTTTTCCTTAATAATGCTTTGATCACCTCATACTTGTGTTAAAGCTGGTAGTAGCTGTTATTGCTCTTTTACTGCACATCCTCCTGGCCTAGCTGTGAGATCACCTGCAGCTGTGGAGGATGGCCTCAGCTACTATTAAAGACCTCATAAACTGGGGTCTCTGCCTGCAATTCCTCCTTTCTGGGAGGAGGAACAAGCAAATGATATTGAGAAGGATGAAGCAGGATGAATAATTGCCCATCTGTGGTGTTATGTAATGTGTTCCTCTATCCTTCATATTTTCCATAACCTGGTCATTGGTTCTAAAAGATTGATCAGATTCAGGTTTGATTTTTGAAGCAAGATAAGTTATTGGTGATGTTAGATTCTTTCTATTGCATTATCTCATGGGACACATAATGGCATATCCCATTTTGAATGATAGTAAATTTATCAATTCCACTTGTAATGACTTCAAAGGATCAATCTGGTCCCTTCATTAGGAAATTGCCCATCAACCTTTTACCGAATGGTTTGAGTAGCCATTGATGATCATTGCCTGGATCCATTATTTCATTAGGAATTACAAAGTGGTGATTTTCTAATTATATTGTTTTCTGCATTTATTATCTAGAATTCTTCAATAAAGACAGACTTTCACCATTTCCCAGGATAGGTGCTTGATTTTTTAAGTGTTCAAGTAATAAGTCAGTGTCCTGTCCCCTTTGATGGTGATCATTGAGGGCTGTTTTTTGTTTATTTGTTTGTTACTATCATATTGGACTCTTTGATTTTTATTTACTTGATATGTTTCAATTCCTTGTAGAAATAATTCTTCTGATGCTCAACTGTCCCATCTCAGGCCAGTGGTAGCCCCTTTGAGTTGGCTCCCATGCCTTATAGCACCAGTAGCCTTTGATCACTTCCTTGCTTTCTGATACAAAACATCCCAGGTTCATCTTGAACTTCTATTGCCATTTCTCCAAGATCCCCTGTTTATTTTTAATGTTAAATGATATTTAGAGACTGCAAACTGGGTGCTGGGTATATTTTGAAGGAAGGGCCAACACAATATCTAGATGAATAAAATGAGCAGTGTGAAAGAGAGAGAGGAGACAGGGATAACATGGTTGATGAACCATGTCTGATGAAGAGGAAGACTGGGATTGCCATTTATTGGGATGAGGAAGACTGTGGGCAAAGCAGTTTGGGAGTGAAGGTCAGGAGCTCAATTTTAGACATGTTAAATTTGAGGGGCTTATTGACCATCCAAATGGAGTGTTGAATAAGTAGTTAGATATTCTAGTCTGGAGTTCAGGGAGAGGTTCTGGATAGATACATAAATTTGGGAGCCAGTAGCGTACAGATGGAATTGAAAGCTATGAGACTGGAGGAGAGTAGACGGAAAAAAAGAGAGAAATAAGGATTGAGCTTCAGGCCATTTTGGTGTTAGTGGTATGGGAGAAGAAGAGGAATAAGCAACTGAGAATGAGGAGTGGCCAGTGAGGAAGAAGAAAATCCAAGGGAATATGATATCCCAGGAGCCAAGGAGAAGGGAGTGATCCGCTCAGTCTGATACAGTGATAAGTCATGTACTATGGCAACTGAAAACTGTTAGGTTTAGGAAGATGGAGATCATTGGTGACCTTTACAAGAGCAGTTTCAGTGGTGTGGTGTGGGGTGAAAGACTGTTTGGAGCAAGTTGAAGAGAGAATGGGAAGAGAGGAATTGGGGAGATGAATGCTGGACCCATCTGAAGTCTGTGGTCACAATGCCCTTGAGGAATTATAGTCCAGCAGGCAATGGCAGACTCATGGACAAAGAGTGCCATAATAGGTTATGTCGGCCATCAGGGAATTCAGAATCAGGTAGAGTGAGGTCCCGAAGGAGGCTGGGGAGGTCAGTTTAGGGAGGCCGAGGACAGTGGTGGACTTGGAAGTAATCAGGCAAGGCTTCATCAGGGGTGTTTTAACAGCTGAGTCTTAAAAGATGAGTAAGTGTTGGAGGAGGAGGTTCACTTTGTGAGGACTTTCCAGGCAGAGAGAGCCAAGTGAGCCACCCTGCTCTGTGAGCAGCAGGGGCCTGCAAAACAAACTGGGAGTGTGTCATTGGGCTTGGGAGAGGAGGGAGAGGGAGAGATGAAAGGGGAAGGGCAGTCACAACCCAGGGCCAGTAGGGCCATATTCATCTGGTGGCCTTGGAATGTCGCTAGAGTAAATATTTAGTAACATTGGTGCAATGGTACTATGTAAATAGGACCATATTTTAAAGATATTCATTGTGTTCTCTTCATATTTACATATAGAGCCACAAGGATTGGCAACTTACCTCATTTTTTTAAACAGCTTAATTAAGATATAATTTGCATGCCATATAATTTACCACTTATATATCTATAGAATACAATTGAATGATTTTTAACATATTCACAGGGTGTGCAACCATCATCAAAACCTAATTATAGAACATTTTCATCTATCCCCCAAATACCTTACACATTAGCAGTCAAACCTCATTCTATCCTCCTTCCCTCCCGCCCCAAGCCTTAGGCAGCCACTAATCAAATTTCTGTCTCTGTAGATTTGCTTTTTGTGGGCATTTCATATAAATGGAATCATGCAATATTTAGGTTTTTCTGCCTGGCTTTCACTTAGCATAATGTTTTCAAGGTTCATCATGTTGTAGAATGTACCAGTACTTCATTCCTTTTTGTTGCTGAATAATATTCATTGTATGGATATACTATATTGTTTATCCATTTGGGTTGTTTCCTCTTTGGGCTATTATGAATAAAGCTGCTATGAACATTCATGTATAAGTTTTTGTGTGGGCATATGTATTTATTTCTCTTGGGTAGATACCTATGAGGAAAATTGCCAGATCATACGGTAACATTTGAGAAATTGCCAAACTGTTTCCAAAGTAGCTGCACTGTTTTATATTCCCACCAATAATCTCTTCGTATTATCAATGCTTGTTATTTTCTGTCTTTTTTTTATCATAGCTATCCTAGTGTGTATGAAATGGTACCTCATTGTGATTTTTTTTTTTTTTTTAAGGTACCCGGGCCAGGCATTGAACCCGGGACCTCGTGTGTGGGAAGCCGTCGCTCTACCACTGAGCTACATTGGCTCCCCTGAGTAGGGTTTTTCATTTGTTTGCTTGTTTTTTATTTTTTTATTTTTTAGGAGGCACCGGGGACCGAACCTGGGACCTCCCATGTGGGAAGCAGGTGCTTAATTCCTAGAGTCACATCTGCTCCCCTCTCATTGTGGTTTTGATTTGCATTTCCTTGGTGACTAATGATGTTGAGCATCTTTTCATGGGCCTATTGGCCATTTGTTTGTCATCTCTGAAGAAATATTCATTCAGATTCTTTGCCTATGTTATTAGGATTTTTTGGTCTTTTTATTATTGAGTTGTAAGTGTTCTTTAAGTATTCTGGATACAGATCCCTTATTGGATATGTGATCTGCAAAGTTTTTCTCCCATTCTGTAGGTTGTCTTTTCGTTTTCTTGATGTTCTTTGACGAATAAAAGTTTTTAATGTTGATGAAGTCTTATTTATCTATTTTTCCTTTTTTGCTTGGGTTTTTGGTGTTGGATCTAAGAAGGCTTTACTAAACCCAATATCATGAAGATGAACTCTTATGCTTTCTTCTAAGAGTTTTATTGTTTAAGCTCTTACATTTAGGTCTTTGATATATTTTGAGTTAATTTTTGTGTGTGTATAGTATGAGGTAGGGTCTAAATTCGATCTTTTACATATGAATATCCAGTTGTCCCAGCACCATTTGCTGAAAAGACCATTTTTTTTCTCCATTGGATTGTCTTGGTACCCTTGTTGAAAATCAGTTGACTATAACTATAACTATTTATTTCTGGACTCCCATTTCTATTCCATTGATTATATGTCTGTCCTTATGCCAATACTAGATTGTCTTGATTATTGTAATTTTATAATAAGCTTTGAAATTGGGAAATGTGACTCCTCTAAGTATGTTCTTTTTCAAGATTGTTTTGGCTTTCTGGCTTCCTTGCATTTCCATATGAATTTTAGAATCAGCTAAAATTCTAAAATTTCTGCAAAATCAGGCAACTAAGATTTTGATAGGGACTCTGTTGAATCTGTAGATCACTTTGGAGAGTATTTCCATCCTAACAATATTAAGTCTTCTGGTCCATGAACATGAGCTGTCTCTCCACTTATTTAGGTCTTTAATTTCTTTTAACAATGTTTTGTAGTTTTCAGTGTACAAGTCTTACTCTTCTTTTGTTAAATTTATTCCTAAGTATGTTATTCTTTTTGCTGCTATTGTAAATGGATTTGTTTTATTAATTTCATTTTCAGATTGTTCATTGCTAGTGTATAGACATATAACTGATTTTTTCTGTATTTGTTTTGTATTCTGCAACCCTATTTGACTCATTTATTTGTACTAATAATATTTTAGTGGATTCCTTAGGATTTTCTATATGTACAATGTCATCTGCAAATAGAGATAGTTTTATTGCTTCCTTTCAAACCTGGATGCTTTTTTCCCTCTTGCCTAATTGCTGTGGCTGGAATCTCCAGTATAACGTTGACTAGATGTAGTAAGAGTGGACATCCTTGTCTTGTTCTTGATCTTAAAGGGAAAGCATTCATTTTTCACCATGAAGTGCACCTTATCGGCTTTTAAAAGGTGTCATCTAAAAAATACTTTTTGAACTTAATTGAAAATAGTAAGACCTTTTTTTTTGGCTTGATTTGAAAAGGAAATTCAAACTAGACTCATAAGACATGTTTAAGTGTGGATATAAAGTTCCTGAAAATTCTTTCTGTACCTGCTCTCTGGTTGTAGTGCCATTGATAGGGTGAAACCCTCTCCTCAAGTCTGGTCCAGAAGGGCTGGTCACTCTCTCTCTCCTGGGCTGTTGTTCTGGTTTTCCCTTGCCTAGTTTACTGTCTTCTCATGGTCACATCTAGAAGCAGAGAGAGTTGGGCTGCTCTGGCCCTGGCAGTCTGTTGGTCGTGCACTGAGCTGTGTCCTGGGATCTCTGAATTTCCATAGTGGGTGAAAGGTTCTTAAGTATTTTACTTTTTTTGCCTGCTATGTCATTCTTGTCATGTTGGTTTTTTTAAAATAGAGAAGTTGTAGGTTTATAGAAAAATCCTGTATAACATACCGAGTTCCCATATACCACCTTATTATTTACACCTTGCGTTAGTGTAGTAATTTTGTTATAATTCATGAAAGAACATTTTTATAGTTGTGCTATTAAGTATAGTCCATTGTTTATAATAGGGTTCACTGTTTTTCTTGTATAGTCCTCTGTTATTATTATTATTTTTAAAGAGGTACCAGGAGGGATTGAACCTGGGACCTTGTACATGGGAAGCAGGTGCTCAACCACTGAGCTATACCTGTTCTGTTTTTTTAAAAAATTTTCATTCTGGCAACATTTAAACAACCTAAAATTTTCCCTTTAATTGTTTTAATTTTTACTGAGACAAAGTAACCTCATTACAAAAAGTTGGAGGAAAATTCACCCATAATTCTATCTTCTAATACACTTTAAAAAATATTCATTTTCAGCCTTTCCCCATGTACAGAACATATCTTGTTAGAATCATAGACTCTACATAGTTTTATATCTTCCTTGTTTTATTTAATATTCATTTTCTAAGAGTGGCAAGGCCTTTATAATATAGCGTTCTATTTAGAATGTTCCCTCAAGCAGCTATATCATAATTTACTTAATCATTGCTCTGTTGTCTGACATAGACATTGTTTTTGATATTTTTCCTCAATGATCCTGCCGTGAATGCTCTTGTACACCTGGCTTTTTCTTTCTTTTGGATTATTACTTTAGGATAAGTTTTCCAACAAGGAATAATTAGGTTGAAGTTTATGGCCATTTATAACTCTTGGCAAAAGTTCTAACTTGATTGCCAAAGGGCGTATTGGTTCATATCGCCACCAACTGTGCCCACAAGTACTAGTTCTAGAAAAATATGTTTAGCATTTAAGTAGTATGATGTTTTAAATTGCTAATAAGTGAAAGTGGTATGAAATTATTTAATCTGCATTTCCTTTATTATTTAAGGTGGTTTTGTTAGTGGCATATGTGAGAAGGGTAATTTCTTATGTTTAAATTAGAAAATTAGTGGGCTTAATTAAAAACATAAAACAGGCAAAAACCAAACAAACAAACTTGGTGTCTGATGCTATATTTGATTATTTTCCCGACAGCTTGCCGATGTTTACCGTGCTCAGGAAGTTTACCATCCCACTTACTTTACTTCTGGAAACCATCATACTTGGGTGATGTTTGTGTTTTTTCTTCCATTCCTCCAGCGTTGCCTTCCTTCTCCCACCAGTATTTTTGTTCCTTGCCAATTAGTCATCTTTCCAAATAGTTGAATTGCTAGTTGCAATAACTCAAGGACAAAATGATTTAATCACTTAAAATGTCTCTTGTTCCAGTGATTTCCTAAGAATCTGAGTGATTTTTAAAATTGTGATATTACATTAGACAAATTATACACGTTTGTGGTAGAAAAATTACAAAAACAAACAAAAGCCAGACACGAATCTGTTTTCTGAGCCAGGTGGAAGATACACTGATTTTGGAATACAGAGGGGAAAAGTATCTATGTATATACATAAGAGTTTTGGAAATTAGGGAAATCAATTCTGATGCATTGATTATAATGTAAGATCAGTATAAATTAATTTTTATAAATTTGCTATAAGGAAACTCAGGCTGGCATCTAGAAAGGTTATTCTTGATTTTGCTTGTTTAGAAAATTATTTAGCAGCAATAAAATTTTAATGATGGCTTAATGTTTAAAGCCCTAGCATTGAATTTTATCTTAATCTTTGGATACTCAATATAAGTTCAGATCAATTAGCTGTACCACAGGAACTCATCTGTATTTTGTCCCAGCATTTCTTTAGTGAGAAGAGAGAAATCAGTTTATAATTAGATTAAGAAAACTGCTTAAGAAATAAACTAAATTTGGTGTGACTTACTAATCCATTTATAAACACTTTTAGTGCTTTCTCTATGTAAAGCTTTGCCTGTAGAGCATGCTATAAAACTGTTAACGGACAACGTCTATTTACAGTTTGTGTTTTTTTAAAAAAATATAATCCACATTTAAAATTTTATTCTCTTTCTCCCTTTCCTCTCTTTTTCTTTTATTTATCTTTTTTTTTTTTTTTAACAGGAAACAGTATTCATTGAACATCATTGCCAGTGTCTTTGCCATCATTCTCGGTGCTTTCATAGCAGCTGGGTAAGACTTTGGACTGTTTCTGCTCAATAACTTCTTTGTGTCTTTGACAATAGGTCTAGCCCCATCCTCGGTTTTTCATTTTCCATCTGGCTGCCGTTGAATTGAGCAGCCAAGAAACAAATCTGTTGAAGTTAGTGGAATCCCCATGTGTTCCTGTGAAAGTCAAACTGAGTTCCCAGTTGACCGGAACTTTTCTGAGAATATATATAGGGAGAGCATTATAGGATATTAATACAGCTTCTCTTTATAAAAGGGAGAAAATGGCTTGCTTTTATTACTGAATATTGGTGTTTGCTAAAAATATTTGACTTGAAAAGTTCTTAGGCATTTGATTAAAAAATATTAACAGATTTCCAAAACCTCGCATGCTGATTTGTTTTAGCATTCCATGATACCTCAGTTATTTCCAATGGTAGACTATTAATCATTAAATATATTTGTATTTTTTGGATATGAAGGAATACTGACCTTATTCATTAACAATATGAAGTTCAGGAAAAAGAAGTTCAAGTTTGTCTTTAAAATCAGGTACTCAGACTCTTATCTTTTTTTCCCCCTATTGTTCATAGCGTATGGTGGTCAACAGCATTTGTGGAGGCAGATTCCTTGGGTTCAAAACTTAGTCCCGCCCCTTATCAGCTGTGTGACTTTGGGCAAGTTTCTCAGGCAGTCTGTGCTTCAGTTTTCTCATCTGTAAAGTTGATGATTGAAAATAAAACCTACTCAAGTGGAGGGAAGAAGGAAAAGGTTGAAGGAATTTCAGTAAAACTAGTTTTCATGGACTTGGTTAGACCCAAGAAAGCTGGATTCATTGCAAACTAAATAAGGTGGTTGGCTGCCGCTCCAGATGCCTGGTATTTTACCCTAGCCCCCTCACTTGCAGGTGTCTAACCAGGGACAAGCTATTTTACATCCCTCTGCCTCAGAGTTTTCAACTGTAAATTGGAGATTAAAATAGCATCCACCTCCTGGGATTGATGTGAGAATTAAATGATCATTCACACACAGGATTTACAATAGTGCATGTCCAAGTTCAGTAAACATGTACTGAGGGTTTACTATATTCCAGACCTTGTTCTAGGTATTGCACTCCAGCAGTTAACAACATAGACAAGCACCCTTGCCTCACCGACTTCCAGTCCATAAACAAACAAGAAGCAAAATAAATAGGTTTGAAAAATATAGCACATAAGATGGGGATAAATATTAGCAATTATAATAATAATGATTATTATTAATGGATGTGCTTAGACCCTTTCTAGGCCAAAGTTTCTTACCCACTTTTTCATCCGTACCCTCCCCCTCCCTAGTCTTAGCAGTGGGTTCTGTTCGCCCCCTTGAAAGCTGGCCTCCTTGGTTTCAACACTCTTTCTGTACCGCTGGTAGTGTGGCGGTGTAGATGTTAACTTGCGGTGCTCAGAGCAGGTTTTAGTCATGGAGAATTTTGTTCAAGTGAGATTATATGTGTAAAGTAGCTAAAAAAAGGGAGGTGCTCTGTGAAGATGTCCTCTTCCCCCAGAGGGCTCTAGGGTCTCGCCCAAACAACCACTCTCCTCTAGGTTCCATAGAGCAACATTTGAAAACCAAGGAGCCAACCAACTGACTTCTTTTGTTTTTATTAGAGAAGTTGTAGCTTTTCAGAAAAAAATCATGCATAAAATACAGAGTTCTCATGTACCAACCTATTATGAACACTTTGCATTAATGTGGTACATTTATTACAATTGGTGAAAGCACATTTTTATAATTGTACTATTAATTGTAGTCCATGGTTCACCTTAGGGTTCACTGTTTGTGTTGTACAGTCATATGGTTTTGGTTTTTTTAAATTTTTATTCTAGTAACATAAATAACAACCTAAAATTTCCCCTTTTAGCCACATTCAAATATATAATTCAGCGCTGTAAATTACTTTCACAATGTTGAGCTACCATCACTACCATCCATTACCAAAATTTTCCCATCACCCCAAATAGAAACTCTGTAAAATTTAAGCATTAGCTCTCCATTCCCCCACTCCACCCTGGCCCCTAGTAACATGTATTCAGTTGAAGACTTTTACCCCCCAAAAATGATTTATAAAAACATTTTTAAGTGTTTGGTGAGCAATGGTACTTACACTCTTTGTGTGAACCTGGGCACATTTCCAAGACTGGTGAGTAGAAATTCAGCTCATATTTAGCTTTGCAATAATAGTCTAATTATCTAAAAAGGGAAATCGTGTTTCCAAAAGCATCTGATTTTCAGTCAAGAGCCAGCTTGGGATAGCAATTCTCAATTTTCCCTTTCCTCCAGCACCCACTGAATGGATAATTTCTCAGTCATCCCTCAGGCAAGGGAATGTGAGAAATTTCTCTCTGGATCTTAAAGCTTTTGCCCAGATGTGACATGTGTCACTTGCTCTTACATATTATTCACCAAAGCAAGGTACATGGCCAAGCCTCAGGCTCAAAGGGGCAGGAAAGTGTAGTTCACTATGTGTGACTAGACGAAGTTGAAATAGAAGGTCTGTGAATAGCTCTGACGACAAGTCTTGAACGTGAAGCTGGTCAATAAAACATAAATTCTTCTCAGAATTCTGTGTGCATTCACTATGGGCCCAAACAAATTATAGGTAAGACACCCAACAGCTGAGCAAGGCTTCAGGGAGTGGGAACACAACTGCTGGGAACCCCCGGCCCTCAGAATGAGAGACTTGAGGATTCTGGAAATTTCCCCTCCAGCTCTCTGAGGAAATGAGCAGCACCTTCTTCCCATTCCTCTGGAAATCTGGCCTTTTCTACTCATCCAGCTCTGCCTTTTCAGGGAACGGCAGAGTCTTTTTGACACTGAATCAAATGTGGGTGGGCAAGAGATTTGGAAGACCCTTATTTTGAGAAAAATCAGTTTTTCGTGATTGAGACAGAGAATTCCGGCTTGTGATGGGTCTAAAATTAATCTACTTTCTCACAAATATATTTGTAGATCATCCTACCAGTGGACTCTTCAAGCAAAATCATGATTTAATTTGCATTCAGACTTGGATGTAATTTTTGTCCGTGTGTCTATTTCTTTCTCTTGGGTTAGAAATAATCTTGTTTGAAATATATTTTTGTGAATGATGATATGGACCTGGTCCTGCCGGCAAGGATCAAGCACAGGTGGCCGAATCCCCGCATGGCTTAGCCATCGTTCTCTTTATTCCCTATGTCATGCATTTATGCCAAATATTTTCATACTGGTGTTTTTAAAAAAAATTAAAGTGGAAATTGAAAGATGTCTCAAAAGAGGCATTGCATAGAAGAAGGGATGGATACCTGCCTTGCCGTTTTCATGGATAGGAAGTGGGGTGGGGATCTGTGGTGTGCCTGTTCGGGTAGCAGATGGAGTTGTCACACTGCCCAGCTGCCCACTCTCACAGCTGTCCCCATGTCGGCTGTACCCAGGGGATGGCCCTGTTTACTATATACTAAGCAAAGCCATTGGGTGGGTCAGACACATCCGTCCCCCTAGAAAAACTCTGCACTCACCAATTATTATACCCATTTATCAGTGAGCAAAAGAAAGGGTTTTGCAGGGAAAGGAAGATGGTGAATGTCCTTCCGGTTTTAGGCCATTCGTGATTAAATTGAAGGCACCTGATCCATCTGGTTTTGTTTTTGTCTGGGGCCGCAGCAGAGGATTTAACCAGTCACCACCACAGAGTGGGAAAAGACGTCGTAATAAAGGCTGCTGCCAGCGCCACCCGCAGATTTGACTAGGGGAAGTTAACACGGGTGAGGCTTTGAGGCTGAGTTGTGTTTCTGAATAATCATCCCTCCTTTTCTGTTCTCTTTACCAGTTCTGACCTGGCTTTTAACTTGGAAGGCTATATTTTTGTGTTCTTGAATGATATCTTCACAGCAGCGAATGGAGTATATACCAAACAGAAAATGGACCCAAAGGTACCAAACCCTCACTCTGTGGCTTTTAGGATTTATAATCTGGCCCCTGAAATTACATGAAAAAAGAAAACAAACCTGTAAAGTTGGCATGTACTTTATATACTATGATCTATGCATTGCTAAGTTCTTTTTAAAATCATTTAGTCTGTATAGGTTCTTGCTACTCCTAGCCTTGAAAAGTTTGGGGTTGAAAATTGAATGGCAAAGGAAAAGATGCCACTGTTTTAGACGCAAAGTCAGTATCCTTAAAAAAGAGCATTATTTTGAAAAGCAGCTTAAAATTAAAAGCGGTTATTTCTTTACCATTGTCGTGGGTGACCAAGGTGAAGCCAGGGGTCCTGGTATTTATTCTGAAAACAACTCCAGTTTGAGAATATGGAGATGTGGTTATAGCCTCATGTTTTGCCACTCATTTGGGCCATTATGACCTTGGACCTTTACTTCTCTAAGCCTCAGTTTCCTGATCTGTGGAATGAGATCATTGGAATGGATGATTTATAAGGGTATGCTCAGCAATAACCTTTTTTTTTTTTTTTTTTTGCATGAAATCGCTGCCTTTTCAGATTACGGGGGCGCTGGGTGGACAGATGAGCTTTTTTTCCGAGGGCTCTGCCTTTCCTCTCCCTGTCCCCACCCCTCCTCTCCATCCCAGCTGTTCCTGGAAACCCAGGAGGATGAGCCAGCCATGTGTTTCTTTGTTTCGAGATCTTATTTGTGTTAAGCTGGGGAGTCCACTCTGACAGACAGGGCTATTTCCATGAGCTGTTTTGATCTGCACTGCTTTCTTCTGCACGACCATTTGTTTTTTAATGGTGGCGATTTTACAAAAACAGGTTTGTTGCCTTTTGAGAAGCACAATATGTTATCCTTTGTTGAAAATGATAGAGAAGTGGTAGGGCCACATTGATGGAAAGCAAATATATGCAAGATTGGACAATGAGATACCTGGTGTTTTAACCCTGCTGTTCTTTAGTGGAAGCCGCAGCTATTTTTAAGGAGTTCTGTGTATGCTAAAATATTTAATGCTCTTTATTTTATTCCAGATATTCCTTGTTGAATAACATGACTTTTAACAAACACAATTAGACTGTTAGATATAGACGGAACCTTGGAGGCCACCCATGTCCACCCATTTTATCTGCAGTGTCAGTGCAAACCTAGTGTTTATATTGCAATGACAGTAGGCTTGCAATGGAGCGTTTTACATTTTGCTGAAATTATTCCAATACAGCAGTGCCTTATGTGGCCAGAATGCATATTCTAACTTTGCATAAACACATAACTGTATAAATGGCTTTGGGAAATCTGATACTTTATAATTCTAAAATTGAGGGAGGCTTTCTTTGTTTTTGCAGGAGCTGGGGAAATACGGAGTGCTTTTCTACAATGCCTGTTTCATGATCATTCCAACACTCGCTATTAGCATCTCCACTGGAGACCTTCAACAGGTGAGCTGGTGACTACCATTACATTCCTACTTAGACTTTTAAAATTTTAATATGTAACCTTTGGTACTCACTGAAATAAAAAGTATAAAGGTGGGAAGTGGATGTGGCTCAAGTGACTGGGCTTCTGTCTACCACATGGGAGGTCCTGGGTTTGGTTCCCAGTGCCTCCTGGAGAAGGTGAGCTGATGCAACAAGATGACGCAACAAAAGAGACACAAAGAGAAAAGACAATGAAACACACAACAAACCAGGGGGCTGAGGTGGCTCAGGTGGCTCAGGTGGCTCAGGTGGCTCAGGTGATTGAGCGCCTCTCTTCCACATGGAAGTTCCCAGGTTTGGTTCCCAGTGCCTCCTAAAGAGAAGACGAGCAGACACAGAGTAGAGAGCAATCGCAAACAACGGGTGTGGGGGGGTATAAATAAATAAAATAAATATATTTTAAAAAAAAGTATAAAGGTAATTAGGGTAACCAGGAGGATACATGAAAGCAGAATGTTTGATACCTCTAATAATAACTTTGGGATTATCTCTTTACTGGCATGTGTCCTTAGACACACAGGATTAGCGAGAAGATGTGACAAGATCTCTGAACTTGAAATTTTGGGGGGAAACAACAATAAAATCTGCGTCTGAGTCTCTTATATGCTCTCTTGCCTGTGTGATGACCCTGGGAAAGCTACTTAACCTAGAAGAGGATTTTGTTAGTTTTTAAATGGATTATTTATTTATTTACTTTATGAACATTTTGAAACACGTGCAAAGTGGAGACGATAATGTAAGAGACCTTCTTGTACCTACCGCCCAGCTTCAACATCTCTCCCAATCCACTGCCCCACCCCCTTTTTACCCTCCCCCCCCCAAGTATCTTAAAGCACATCTGAGACATCATGCCATTTTCCCTCTAAATACTCCAGGATGTACATTCGAATTGTGGGAGTTTTTCCCCCCCCTTCTGGCAATTGTTCTGTTTACTTTATCAACTGCACCCTAAGTGAGGTTCAAATAAAATGATAAATTAGTAATAAAATACTAGGCTCAACGGGAAAGTGGAGGGCAGTGATGGTAGGGGATGGGGGGTGTGGGAAGATCTAGTTTCACAAGAAGCCTGAATATTCACGCCATTAACATCCTTAGCAGCCACCTTGAAGTATGGTAGAGCCCTGAATTCTTCAGGAAGTTGCCAGCTAAACCACTTCTAAGATAAACTGCCTGTATCTCAAGGAGGTGTTTGGGTTTATAGGAGAAGCTAGGCCTGATGGACACAATCCGGGGCCCCCAGGACCATCCCTGGACCAGACCAGCATTAACCCTTTAGTTGCTGGGCCCCAGATGTGTGGGTGGTGGGTGGGGTGGATGGGGCTGTTCACAGGGATTCTGTGCAGGAGTCATTTACCCACGTACATGAAAGTATTTCCATATTTACCAATTAGCAAGGCTGTGCTGGGGCACACTGGTTGAAAAATCACTCCTTTTTAGGGGTTAGAATGACTTTGGAAGGCTGCAGGCTCAACTCTCAAGAAAAAAAAAATGGCGAAAACTTCACTAACATTGATGGGCTCTGTGTTCAATGAATTAGAACAGACTTCTTCCCACTGGTCACTTTTAACCATGGCTGAGTATTTTAGATTGTGAGCCAAATACAATAAGGAAGTGATTTGATGTGATTAGGTGTGTTAGACTGCACTATAAATTGCTTTGTATTTGCTGAGTTTGATTTGACTTTACAGAACTTTAATTGGTACATTAAAGCAAAATGTTAACTCCAATTTGTCAACGGAAGGAATAATTTGATGAGTCATTTTTCCTGGTTGACTGGGATGAGAGCTGGAGAAGATCAGAGATTGTGGTGAAATGTATGTGCGTGACAACCTGTGCTGGGAATTCACTGTTGGACCTTGGACCCTGCAGAGTCAATAGATCTATTAACATTACCTAGATTCCATCTCTGATTAACAGTCATGGATGACAGCTCCTCCTGTTAGCAAATTAGGCCCTTGGAAAATAGTGGGTGAATTTTCTTTAGTCATTTGAATCACTGCAATAGGTTCAAAGTGCATTTAGTATATTACAGTTGACAAATAGGGACAAATAGTGGGACTTTTTTTCTGATTAAAAGAACCCCATAAATGCATTGTTTGCTCCTAAAGTTAAAAAGATTCATTCTCCAACATACTTTTACTGAAACAGCAAAGTCTAAAGGCAACAATTTTATTGTTATTCATCTTTGTTTTAAATTTAAAATAAATGTTTCAATATTTTAAAAAATACCACAGTACAGTCTCATTATTATTAAAGAAACAAATAAAACCAAAAATCTACCAACATGTAAGTAGGTGAAGCCAAATATTTTAATGAGAATTACTAAATGTCTGTGCTTTCAGCAGTATGTAGTTTTTAATTGATTGCACACATATTCCCAGCTCTTTCAGTAAATAAATGTTTTTCTACTCTTGGTTTGAAGTTTGGAACTTGTGTTTTTTTTCTTACTCCCCATTTTAATTTTCAGACGGGGTGTTTCCCGTAGTTTTTGTCTTGTTTTGTTTTGGTCTCTGACTGCCTTAGCATAAACTTTTTTGACATTGATTCTCTTGGGTGTATTCTGTCCCCTCGATTGGCTTGGGGCTTGCCAATAAGATAGATTTATATTTATATTTTTTCTTTTCCAAGTAAGCATTAAAAAAAAGTTTTGTGATGGGAACTTTCAAACATATACAGGAAGAGAATAGTATAACAAATCCCCATTCACCGAACAATCGATTCCAACAGTTACCAATATTTAATGTGTATCTTTCTGATAAGAGGTGTGTGTAAAGTATTATTAAGGAAACAAAGACAGTAAAATATGATAAGGTTATACTAATTGGAGAAGGTTATACTATTTTTGATTGTTTCAAAAATTTGATTTATAAATTTACAAAGATTTAAATGGTTTTAAATATAAAGCATTACTGAAACATGGCTAACAAAGAATTGCTTAATAGAAAATAAATAGAACTTACATTTAAGCACATTATTCAGCACACACTTATGCACAGTCTTGATTCACCTTAAAATCATTTTTGGATGCAGGCAAGAAACAAATCATGAATAAAACACTTCTTTTTGTAGTTACCTGTCATTTCAAGGGGTTTAATTTTATTTTCTCAGCTAAGGGTTAAGTTCCTGGAGAGCAGGAACTGAGTCTTACACTTCTCTGTCTACCAACTCCTTCACCCTAATTACTTGATTGCTTTGTAAGAAGCAAATAATAGTTTATTGGTTTACCATACTTCCTAAACATTTGTGAGTTCTTGAAAACAGTTTATGGATTTAAAGCTTTCTGGAAGCATTGCCAACTTTACTTTAATTTTAAAAAATGCTCTTCTAAGATTATTTATAAAAAGTAAATCCAACCCTCATTTTGTGACTAAAAATTAGTAAAATTTTAATAATAGTCATACCAGTAGTACAATATCTTGTAATTACACATTTGTACAACATTTGTACAACATTTTGTACTTACCACTTGCAAGGTTCTAAATAGTTTCACTAAATCCTCACATCATCCTTTTGAGGAAGGTCTTTCTATAACCCTCATATTGTAGAATGAAACTGAGGTTCAGGGAGGAAAAGTCATTTGCCCAAGGTCACAAGTTTTTTAAATTGTATTTTTTGTTTGGAAGATGACTTTAAAAAAAAAAAGATTTATTTATTTATTTCCTCCCCCCACCCCTTGTTGTTTTTGCACTCGCTGTCTGTTCTCTGTGTCCATTTGCTGTGTGTTCTGTGTCTGCTTGTCTTCTCTGTAGGCGGCACCGGGAACCAATCCTGGGACCTTCCAGAGTGGGAGAGAGGCGCTCAATCTCTTGTGCCACCTCAGCTCCCTGGTCTGCTGTGTCTATTATTGTCTCTCCTCTGTGTCTCTTTTTGTTGTATCATCTTGCTGTGCCAGCTCTCTGTCATCTTGCTGGGCCAGCACTCCGCATGGGCCAGCACTCAGCATGGGCCAGCTTTCTGCTCAGGCCAGCTCGCCATGTGGGCCAGCTTTCCTTCACCAGGAGGCCCTGGGAATCGAATCCTGGACCTCCTATATGGTAGATGGAAGCCCAATCGCTTGAGCCACATCCACTTCCCTGGAAAGTGGTTCTTGTACTAAAAGGTACAATTTGATAAAACCTATAGATTTAAACTGCAACATTATTAATCTAATCATTATTTTTCTTTCTTTTAAATAATAGGCTACTGAATTCAACCAGTGGAAGAATGTTTTATTTATCATACAGTTTCTTCTTTCCTGTTTTTTGGGGTAAGAAACCATAGATATATAGAAGCCTTGGTCTATGGTATCTCTTGACAAGTCAAATCAAAATATGTATTCTGTCTGCTTTGAAAAAATTTCTTTGTGCTTCTCTGACTTTCTCTTGAAAGTGCCCCTGCAGCAGAGAAATTGATTGATTAGACTCCAGGGCACCTGGGAATCCAGAGCACAGTACAAAACTCTGTTTTACTTTTGAAAGTCATGCTAATGTCACACTCCACTCCATAATATAATATTGTCTATTGATATCTGAAAGTTAGTTTGAAATGAAGTCAGCTGACATATCAAGTTCAGTATTGTGTTTTCGTTTCTGCCAATGTCCCAATTTTTTCAAGATCCCTATGTCACATAAATGTGTGGATACAAGTGACAGCAATTTTCTGTAGTGCTATATCTGCTATATTCAGGAAAATTTCTGAAAAGAGATATCTAGGCTGCAGTATCACCCAAAAATTTTAGGCTTTTGTTCTCAGAAATTTCTTTAGGTATATCCTCCTTTAGAGAGGCCACGTAGCTTGTTTTGGTTTTTGCCTCCTAAAAATTTGAAATTAATTTTCGTGAATAGGTAATACATGCAACTAGTAAATAATTCAGAAGGCACAAAAGAATACACAGGGAACATAAACTGCCCTCTTTTTTTCACTGCTCTCCAGCACTGTCTTTCTGTCTGGAGGCAACCACTTTTGGAAGTTTCTGGAGCATCCTTCATGGGCTAGGCTCCATGTGTGCACAGTCATCTGTGTCTTATGCCAGATTGAAAGGGTCTTTGAATTATTCTTTCAAGGAATTACTCATCAAAGGATTTTTCCGG
The DNA here is from genome assembly GCA_029593785.1 of Cabassous unicinctus. Classification (NCBI taxonomy): domain Eukaryota; kingdom Metazoa; phylum Chordata; class Mammalia; order Cingulata; family Chlamyphoridae; genus Cabassous; species Cabassous unicinctus. The sequence continues at coordinate 22,068 of JAQZBX010008114.1, read as the reverse complement.
TGAAGAAAGATGATTTCCCCCCCTTTTTTAAATTTTTATTTTTTTTTAACCACTAACACTACAATTTTCACTATGTGTAAATGAACTAAGACAACTCAAGGTCCTTTGATCACCACTCTTCAATTCTCAAACTTGATTTTAATTGCAGTGATGTAGTCACATACAGTACAAACATTTATGTACATCTTCTACTTCACTAATTCTCTCTTTACTTGTGTCTGATTTAATGTTTAACTGTTGATGAAGTTTTTTATTTTAACAAATTTATGCTTTCTTTGTAAAAGTTCCATGATTTTATTTTTCAAACTTATCCATTCATTCCTAACATTCTTTCTTTTTTTTCCCCACAAATCAATTTTATTGATATATATTAATAAAGCATACAATTCATCCGAAGTATACAATCTAAAGTATTTGGTATAATCACATAGTTGAGCATTCATCACCTCAATCATCAGTAGACCTAACATTCTTTCATCAGCGACCTTTGGAACTGTACCTTTTATTTCTTTAAATGTTACACTTAGCTAGTCTGTATGTTTGATGATTCCAATATCTGCATTCCTTCCTTCCTTCCTTCCTTCCTTCCTTCCTTCCTTCCTTCCTTCCTTCCTTCCTTCCTTCCTCCCTCCCTCCCTCCCTCCCTCCCTCCCTCCCTCTCTCTTTCTTTCTTTTCTTTGCATTTCTCGAGAATCTAAACATGTAATTTGTTTTGGATGACTGTAACAGTGGTTTGCTTTCTTATGTATTTGGTGACCATGATTGTGAGCACATTGCTTCATCTTAATCGGTCCTATGGGCTGGAATTGAGAATATGAGAAATTTTCCTGTGGGGCAAATTTCACTGGTAGACAGAGGTTGCCACAGACTTAGAGCCCTTCAGCTACTCTGAGGGTCTGAGTTTAGTGTTCTACAGTGTCCTTTCCCACCTAGAGTTTGACTCAAGGCTCAATTTTCAGATAGTGCTGTTCTGCTATGGCCTTCACCCTGAGGCAACCCCATCCTATTCTGACTATTTGCTACTCTGACTCTTGCCTGACTCTAGTTACTTATTATGCTGGACCCAGTTCCCTCCCTCAATTTTAAAGTAGGGATTTTGCTGGTTTCAAGACCAACAACATCTAAAATAGTGTGTCCTTTCCAGGCACTGGTTCCTCTGCAATGGGAAGGTCCCTTAGAGTTCTTAGTCATGGGTAGAAGTGTATGTTTTATAAAATATTTGTAGTTTGCCTAGTTGTTGACAAGAACATTTGACTTTGCAAAAAAAATCTACTGAGTCATATTGTGAGCCACCCTTTGTCAAAACATCTTTTTTTCTTCTCTTTTATTAAAAAATAATAATTCAACCCATATCAAACTCAGACCAATGCTTTTCCCTGGCCCATATTCACTTATGAACAGTAGAGTAGAAGAAAGATTCCAAGGCTTTTCTCACTTCATTATAAACTTGAGATATTGCTTTTTTTTCCTTTTTAATTGCACTTTACTATTTCACTATTCCATGAAGGAAATCAAGACGTAAACCCTCTTGAGTCAATTGCCTTCAATGAGTGATGGGAAGGGCTGTGCCTGGATATAAGCTGTCACTCTCTGGGGTTTGTCCATCAGAGATTTGACTCCATCTGTGTACAACTCCATACATCCCCCCCGCCATTTAATAATGTGCCTCTTTGAAAACAAATACCCTCTTGTTAAAAATTCTTGATATATTATTTTATTAATAGCCACTTTGCAAATGAATGTTTTAAAGGCATAGTGATTATGAATAAATCAGTAAAGATGATGAAGAAATCATTAACATTCCAGGTTTCACCCAACTTTTAGGAAGAAAATCAGGTAGATCTGAGTTTTTTAACCAGTGGGTCTTTTGAGGACACTAAAATGGTGGTGTCATTCCACTGGTTAAGCCTGAACTCTGGAATCAGAGGGCCTGGGTTTAGTTCTGCACCCTTGGACAAGTAACCTAACCCCTCTGAACATCAATTTCCTTACCTTTAAAATGGGAATGAGCTAAAGTACCTTTCTTTACATAGCGAGGTTATGTGGATTCAATGAATGAATAGTGAAGAGTACTTAGAACAGTGCTAGACACATAGAAAATGTTCAATTAGCGTTAGCTAATAATAACAATAATGATAATAATTTCCATCTCTTGAAGTCAGCCTGTTCATCTTGACCGTCCTCTTTTTTACCCCAAACAGATTTGGCTTTACTTATAGCCCATGGCTTTAATCAGTTTTCTTCTATTACATATACTTTATACCGTCAATGGTGAAGTTGTAATTCTAAAACTGCTGTGGAAGGAAGCATCGAATTTTGCATGGTGGATTTTTCAGGATCCAGTTTTCTCTCAGTTTCTCAATCAAAGGACACTAAGGCTGGGTCGTCTGCATCTCCAGTATAGTAGAAGCCATTATATTCTTCTAAGCACATGCTTGGTTTTCAGCACAACTGGTGCTGGGGCTGTCCCTTTTCTTCTGTCAGGTGCTCAAGGGGGATTTCAGGTCTTTCACATGAACATCCCAGCCTTTGGCTTCAGAAGTCCCTGAACCTTGAGTATCTTAGATATTTTCACTGGTTTCAGGTTTGCACTTTAAGCTTCTTTTTTTCCCCAATAACCAATCCGCTATCCCAAGTTGAAAATATAATGAAAAAAATAATAGCACTTTAAAAAAGTATGTGGAGAATGCCAATGGGATGCCAAAAAGGCAGCTTTTTGTTTTTTTCCCGCCCCAACAACTAGTTCCTTTTTATACTTCCTTAATCGATGCCTGACTTTGTGGCTAAACTTGTTAGGCATGATGGAGTTTACTACCCAAATTTCCAAAAGAAAAAGGTCAGGGCACACTCACAAGTTGTAAACACGGTTGCCCTATTTTCCTTGTTTGAACTGGAGTCTTCCATTTGCAGTGAAGGTGGTACAAAAGACACAGCTACATGACCTGTCCCCATAGCAACCTCCTGGGTGATGGAGGAGACAGCCACAGGTTCTAGGCTGAGGCCAACTTCATGGAGTGAAACAGATTCTAGGGAGGCAAGATTGTGTGCCATGCTTACAGAGTTGGTGCTCATGGCCACGGTGTGGGCAGAGTCTCTGAGGGCACTATTAGACATCCCGTTGACTCGACTTGGGATGTGGTCTGTTTCCATGACCACAGGGAGCTCCAGGCCATCCCATGAATGGGTATCACACCACCGTATTCTACAGTGTCTTCTGCAAGGCAGCTGCTCACAGAATCCACAGACAGAGACTCATGACTCCTGGAGTTCTGTAGATTTGGGGAATGCTCACCTGCAACACTGTCCATTGTAAGCTCCTCTGCCACCCTATCTGTAGAGATTGGGCTGGTACCCTAGAAACATTCTCCATAGCAGGTGTCGTGTCCAATGCACCATCACTGGAATGAAGACTTTGGGCACCATGTGTGTTCATAGAGCGAAAGTCTATTGAAAGAATGCCTGGTTCTAATCCAACATTTCCATTGGACTGATAGGGATCTAGCGCTGAGGGGTTATTGACGATAGCTAATGCTGTAGTACCATTGCAGGGAGTGGCAGTGACTTTTCATTTCTTTTGCATTATGGTGAAGGACTCAGCTTTAGGAAATGGTACTCTGTGAATCAGGAGTTTGTAAATAAAGCGTTTGATGGAGTAAAATTGTGTCCGGAAGGTAAACAGGATTGTGGGAGCCAAGATAATTTAGTGCAGTCAAAAGTAAAATAGAGACTGGAATTTAAGTTGACAGACTAGATTTTTCAAAGCTGTCTCTGCAGGTCTTTTTTATCCTTGATGAAAAATGGCAGGTTCCAGTTCAGTGATACTGGTGGGCTGGCTCCAGCTCCTCAGACCCCTGAGAAGATTATCCTCATCTGTTTCTGCCCAGTAGCAGGCCCTTTGATCCCTCTGAAGCAATAATACATTCCTTAATAGAAATACAAAAGTATCAAATTTTTCCTGATCGCGGCATTAAAAAAAAATTATTCTTTGACCCTTCAGTGATAATACCAAAGATGCAGCGTACAAGGATTCTGCTGATTGCTTGACTACCCAAGTGACCTCCATCATCTCCCGACACGCCAAATATTAGAGGAAAATTGATGCTGCAGGAAGATGTACCATAATTATCCCCTGACTTGGTGCATCCCTTGCACACCACTGAGACCTTGGGGAGAGGAATAAGTTCTTACCAGAGACAGGGAAGATAAGAGTACTTAATATTTTTTGAAACCTGGGATTATAGGAGAATGATGTGCTTGGGTACCATTGTGGTTAGTGGCAGGAGTGTAAAAGTGACTATTATTTGAACATTTGTGTTGAATTTCTTTATATGTAGCTGCATGGAATGGTAGTCAGCAACAAATTATAAGCTAGGTCATTTGAATTCTCTTTTTGACTGCCACAAGACTGTCATACAACCTTGGGTAAATCAGATGGTGTTTTGGTTTTGTGTGTGTGTGTGTGTGTGTGCCCTTTATAGAAACAGGAAGAGACCTTTGAGTAGGAGTTCAGGGTCCAGGGATTTCCACCTGGGTGCCTCCACCCCTCGGGGTCCTATAAACCAAAACACACACCTGACATCTGGTGTCTGGATGTGCTAAATAATTGTGCTATTATTTTTCAAATGTACACAGATGATAATAAATTAAAAAAAATACGGAATGGAAAAAAAGCTACCATGAATTCAGCAATGCTTTAAAATATCTTTGCATTTTATTAATCCATAGATGGTAAAATTGAAACTACTGTCACGTGGAGGTTGACATTTTGATGTTAAAACTGGTGCCGCTTGCTTTGTACCGAGTTAATGGAAGACTCAGTCTTAGCTCAAGTACTATATAGGTACTTATTTGTATATAAAAATTGACTATGGTTCTTAAAAATATATATATATATATATATTTTATATTTTAAAAGTTGCTTAGATTACATAAATGTTACACAAAAATTACAGGGATTTCCATGTTCCCCACCTCCCACACCTCCTATAACATCCCACATAAACATCTTTCATTAGTGTGGCACATCACCTGCAATGGATATACACATCCTGGGGCTTTGTCACTAAGCATAGACCACAGTTCACATCATAGGCCACACTCTCTCCCACACAGTTCTGCATGGTATATGCTGAAGTAAAATGGCCTATATCTGTCGTTGTAATGTCACTCAGGATAATTCCCAAGTCCTGAAAAAGCCCCTGTATTACAACTGCTTTTCCCTTTCCTGCCCCAAAAGTGTCCAGTGGCCGCTGGCTCCACCTCACTGTTGTAATTTCTTCCTTTGATCCTAGTGGTTTTGTAGTCCGCCTCTCTGGGGACATCTAGTGGTTATACTAAGGAATGCAGTCTTTCTGTCTAAGATGCCTTATCTCTGCAAATTTAGACTCTTCAGAATGTTACCAGCAGAGCTTCTCTTCACTCAGCCTCTTTAGTGAGTGAGTGTCCTAGTTGCCCCCACTTTTGGTAGATGGACACTGGGATCTTAGATCCATTGGACCTGCCAGTTCTTACTGCAGGCTGAGGTGGTGGTGTCATTAAAATGTAGGATAGAGAAAATGTTGCACGGTTGGAACCCTGGACTTGGAATTCATAAGCAAAATAAAAATAAATATGTCTCTGACTGTCCTTGGTTTAAGGCTGCACTCAAGTTTAGGAAGGCTTCAGGAAGCTTTGCTATGTCCCCACTGTTCATTTAAAATGAAAACGATAAAGGCTAAGATACAGGATTCTCTAACTTGTCAAATTGATTTAATTACCTTAGTATTAAAGACACACATTATTCCAAAAATTATGATGTTTAAGCTTGTAATTACATTTATTCCTCCACTTAATGAATAACTTGATGTACTTTATCTCTGATTTTTTTTTTTTTTCCCTCTACAATTCTTGGTAATAAACATATCCAACTATGGAGGGCATACTTACCATTTCAGGCCAACAGAGGTTACTGTGTTGAGAGTTTGTGGCCCCAATTCTGTTACTAACAGTCAGAGATTTGAGCCTGGGACCTGAGATGGTGTGAATTCCAGTCTGCCTAAGCCCGAGTTGCTCAGGCTGAGCCCTTTCTTAGAGTCAGGTTCTCTCTGATCTTTCAATAGGGAATCCAAGCTTTTAAACTGGGGTGTAGCTTTAAAATCCAACACCTTTTGTGTTCTCTAGCCACCTTTCAAGTTTCATTCATGGTCAGTTTGGATTGTATCCCTCTGAACATTTAATCACCTGATTTGGGTGGATAGAATTTTGCACTCCATCTAGGTTGCTTGCTGCTTGATTGGAATGAACTCATTATTTCTGCTTGGATCTGTCATTCTTTTCCTGTGTATACATGGTTTCTTGTCTTATTCTTGGTCACAATTCAATAGTCATTTGATTGACAAGTAAGTGTCAGTACTTTCTGAATTAACTTTGGTGATAGGGTCCCATTAATGTTGATTCCTTTTTCCAAAGCCAGCAATGGCTCAGCTGATTCCCCTTCTCTTGCCATTGGTTCCCATTTCTGGCTGCACAATAGAATCCCCTGTGGAGCTTTTGAACTATGTTTGAGGCCAGGGCCCCATCTCAAATGGAATGAATGAGAACCTCTGCCTCTGCCCATTGTGTTCTAAAAGTACACCAGCTGATTTCCATGCACAGAGAGGATTAAAACCAATGGTTCCAACAGAGCTGATAAACTATAAAGATTTCAGGTCATTAAGAAAAAAAATCTCATTCTCCTTACTCCCTTTTCCTGCAAACACAAGTGAGAAATGCACAGACAAAACGAGAAGGATATCTAAGGTCCAAAGGTTTGGCTAATCCACGGCTGGACCATTATCGTGGAATAAGTCAGAGTTAACAAGGAGATGTTCCAAATTGTGAGCTATAAAACCTCCATGATATGTGTTTCTTTTTTTTATTTTTAATAAATAATAAAAATGACTCCAATTAATCTATTATTAGTATCAAGCTGCGTAAAGTACCCACTGCAGTGTTTGTTTCCTTGCTTCAGGTTCCTACTGATGTACTCCACAGTCCTGTGCAGTTATTACAATTCAGCCCTGACGACGGCAGTGGTTGGAGCCATCAAGGTAAGTGGGTAGAAGCCTTGGAATGAACAACCCAACTGGGGCAGTGGCTTCAGTGAATACAATATATGTGATAGAAGCCAAGTTTCATTCATTGCTGTTGTTCATGTCAGTGATATAGGAAGTATGGAGGCTGATGACATTTTCAGCTGGGCCTGGGTGATCCCTTTTCGGGTCTCCTAATCGAGAAAACAGGGGGAGGAATGGCTAATTAAATAAAAGAGAGGGAGTGGATGTGGCTCAAGTGGTGGAGCGCCTGCTTCCCACATGGGAGGTCCTGGGTTCAGTTCCTGGTGCCTCCAACAAAACAAAACAAAACAAAACAAAAAACCACATAACAACAAGCAAAAACAAACAAACAAACAAAAACCAACTCAGGGGAGCTGATGTGGCTCAGTGGTTGAGCACCAGCTTCCCACATACAAGGTCCTGGGTTCAATTCCTGGCCCCCAGTACTTCAAAAAAAAAGAGAAAGAGAGAGGCAAAAGTGTGATGGGAGGGGTTGGTCTGGGAATATGAAGTGAAATGCTGGGGAAAAAAATCCACATTTCTATGATTACCGAGATACCTCATGATCTACAATTTGATTTCCCGGGAGACCCTGCCCATGAAGAGAGGGGATCCTTGCAAAGAACTGTTGGCAATCAAGGCATATGCCCCAATTATGCCCAATAATGAACTTGTAGACTGGTATGTGGGTATGTTGTGCATGTGTGTCTGTGTGTGTGTGTATTTGAATGAATATATTTGGATATATACACGTTTGAATATGCACATATACTTGAATATACGTATGTGTTTGTGTATTTAGAAATGAACAGGGCATTAGGGGTGTTCCCAATTCCATTCTACAGCCACTTTGTTCTTCCATTCACGTGAACTCCTCAGAGTGAGAAAAACTTCCAGCTTTCACAGTACATCTGTCTGTTGGTTGCCCAGAGGTCTCTGAGATACCTTGGGTCAGAGTACTGCTTGGACTTTATTAGACATCTCTAATCTCTTCAAGTTTAGGATCAACCTGATTAAAACTCACTATACAGTGATGGTAAAGGGATGCTATCTGGCAAGCTCATTGCAAACCAACTCATATCTTTTTTGTATATTAAACTAGAAGGGGAGGAAGGAATAATGCATTTCTCTCTTATTAGTGTACCATAGTTTATTTCATTTCCTTATAATAGTGGGTTTTTTGGTCAGCATTTCATGAACACTTGTTGTGTACAAGTCTCTGTGCAAAGTAACCAAAATGTTTAGTTTCGAATTTCACCATATTTATGTATTTTCCCCCTAAATCCTTTACTTTGAAGATGACTAATCCTCTATCTTTTTCTGCAGAATGTATCCATTGCCTACATTGGGATGTTAGTTGGTGGAGACTACATATTCTCCGTGTTAAACTTTGTAGGGCTAAATATTTGGTGAGTGGGATTTTTAAATGTACTCATTTGAGTAAAATAAGAATTTTAAACAGTCTGATTGGTATGTGATAAGTGAAAAACGAGCAAAGCAAAATGTTACATTTTTAAGCCAGTAGCTGTTTTGACATTATGATTTGTAAAATAATTTTACCTAAATCCCTCACTTTGTCTTTTTTTTTTAACGACGCACCCCCTCCTGTGGGTCATGGGGATGTGTGTAATGAAATTTGAGGGGGCTGAGGTCTGAATTTAATTCAGGGGTCATCCTCCCAGAAAAGTCACCCGTTTTTCTGCAGTGACTCCTCTGCAGCAGGCCTCATGCATTAGGGTGCTATTTTAGGATAAAGGTGCGTTGTTCATGCAGTCAAAAACCAGGTGCTTATTTTCTCTCTAACTTCTGTGTTCGATTTGACCCGCCCTTTTTCTACCCCCAAAGACTTGTAAATAAGTAGGGAAATTCACATAAAGCAAGCCACAAACTTGAGGAGAAAACCTAGGGGTCTGAATAATTTCCTCCAAATTAAGCGGACTGTATCTATCAAGATGTCCGGGATGGCTCGTGGCACCCCTGAGGGAATTCCCACAGTTATTTACTTTCACTCTCTGTTTGTCTCCTTTTAGCATGGCAGGGGGCCTGAGGTATTCCTTTTTAACGCTACGCAGCCAGTTAAAGCCTAATCAGCCTGTTGAAGAGGAAAACATCCCTCCGGATTTGAAGAGCTAGAATCTGTGGCTGCCTCTGACTTGCAAACTGGGGATATCGGGGGAGACATTTCAAACACAGAAATATGAAGCCTGGCATTTCGGACACGGGACACACCCTCCCCCTGGTTAAAGACAAGAATGTCTGCCAAGTACAAAAAGCATCTACCTCACGTGACATCGTATGGTGAACCATCACGGACCCTGAGAACTGTATTTGTGCAAAGCCTTACCAGCTGACGTGAAGCTTTTCAAAATAGGCCGTTGGTTACAGGGACTGTTTCCAAAGGAAATTGCGCAGATTTCTAGGCTCGTTTTTTTATTTTTATTTTTTATGTCACTTAAAGACATGTAGCACTCACTTTCTGAAGCATCTGTCTGTGCATCTGCGCTGCCTTTTTGTCAGCATCTCCTAGTGCTTTGTGCTTTAAGAGCAGGTAAAAGGGTGAGGCTGGTAAGATTATTTTCTTATCAGCAATTTTGCCTTAATTTCAAAAATCCCAGCCAAAGCAAAGCACCGGGGAGAGAACTTTTTTTTTTTTTTTTTAGTTTAAACAGGCATGTCTTTATTTTAATAAAATTAGCAAATTAGCTGCCAGTCAAGCCATTAGCTTTGATTTAACCTGATACGCCAGCATCTTTTCCTTAGTCATCAAAGTAAAGTGAAAAAATAATTTTTGTATGTATGCTTCGTAAGGTGATCTTGTAGACGGGCAGAAAACAGGAAGTCAGTTATTTAGGGTGTGGAAAAATACTCCGCCTTGAAGGGACAATTAGCTACTCCTTTTGTGACTCATGTTGGAAGACCTTGGGAAAAATTACTAAATAACTTAATGGAAAGAAATACTCAGGGTCTGCCCTGTCGACATTCAAGTAGCTCCTAGTTCTCTCCTACTTCTCTCCCTCCCTGCCAAGGTCTATTCTAAGGGTTTTAAGATTCACACCGCATGGATTTTAACCAAAGGTGCATTTTCCCCTAGGTTTGCCTGACTTCCCAGATGAGGGGTGTACAGGAAGGCTTTCTGGATGGGTGAGTTACCATTACCATCCACATCAAGAAGTGGGCTGTCCCAGTCAGGGGTGTGTGAGGTGCAGGGGCAAGGGCTCCCATCAGGAGTCAGGACCCTTTCCTTCTCATCCTGCCTCTGCCATTAATCTAGAGAGACCTTTGCAAATCACTGTGCCCATCCCGGCCTCCACTATTTATTTATTTTTTTTAAAAAAATTTTATTGTTGTAAAATATATATAACATGAAACTTGCCATTTCAACCATTTTTAAGGATACAGTTCAGTGGCTTTGATTTCATTCTCAGTGGTCTACAGCCATTATCACTGTCTATTTCCAAAACTTTTTTATCAGCCCAAACAGAAACTCGGTACCCATCAAGCAGTAATTGCCTTCCCCCCACATCACCTCTCACCTGCTTTTCTGTTTCTCTGGATTTACTTATTCTAGATGTTTCGTATAAATGGAATCATACACTATGGGTCCTTTTGTGTCTGGCTTCTTTCACTTAGCATTGTGTTTCAAAGTTCACCTATATATGGACGAGAACTTCATTCCTATTTGTTGCTGAATAGTATTCCATACTATGGAGAGTACCACATTTTGTTTATTCATTCATCTGGTGATGGATACTTGGTTGTTCTGGTTTCCATTATTTTAACCTGTGAAATTCAACTAGCTCCTTAAATCTGTACTACCTCTAACTTTCTAAGTTTCTAGAAGCTGAGTCAGATGTGGGGCCCCAGCAGCAACTGAAGGAACAATTGCGTTGACATGTTTTTTTCAATTTACTCTTAAAGACCTCTAGAATTCTGGGATGCCAGAATCCTCAGGACTGGGGAATGAACTATGGACTAGAGTGGACTTATTGGTATTCTACTCTAGACTTATTGTGATTCTAGCAATGGAAGAAATTACAACATTGATGTGGAGGCAGTGACCACTGGAGGCTCTGGGGGCAGGAAGAGGGAAAAACAGTGGGGCTTTTTCAGGATTTGGGAATCGTCCTGAATGACACTGCAATGACAGATATAGGCCTTTTTATATCATCGCATAACATGCGGAACTGTGTGGGAGACGGGAAGCAGCTGTGGCTCAATTGGTTGGGCTCCCGTTTGCCATATGGGAGGCCCTGGGTTCCATTCCTGGGGTCTCCTGGTGAAGGCAGGTCAGCCTGCATGGCGTGGTGAGCTGACAGCCTGTGTGGCGCAGTGACCTTGTGCAGCAAGATGACGCAACAAAAGGGAGACGAACAGACACAGAAGAATGCAAAGCAAATGGATACAACGAGCACAAGCAGCAAGGAGGGGATAAATAAATAAATAAAATAAATCTTAAAAAAAAAAAATGTGGGAGAGAGTGTAGACTACAATGTGAACTATCGTCCATGCTTAATGGCAAAGCCCCAGGATGCATTTATCAATTGCAATAAATGTGCCACACTGATGAAGGTTGTTTATGTGGGAGGGTGTGAGAGGTGTGGGGAGTGGAGCATGTGGAAATCTCTATATTTTTTGTGTAACATTTATGTAATCTAAGTATCTTTTTAAAAAAATTATTATTAAAAAAAAAAAAGACATCTAGAATTGACTCTCAGGCAGAAGGAGCTCCCAAACTGTTATATCTACCTTCTGTCACATCAGCAACATCCTTTCTGAAACCCCAGAGACGAAAAATGCTAATATTTGAAAAATGTAATCACGACTTCCTCATTTTTCAGTGACAAAACCAAACCAACAAACAAAAACGGGCTTTTGCTTTCTTCCAAAAATTTTGTTTAACAAATGCCTTTCTTGGCCTTTTCTTAAATGACTTTTTACTCGGGGCAATTATGGAAGGACCTTTTCGCCTGCGTCCATGTGTGGCCAGCAGAGGGCACTCTAAGAGCAGCCCTGCAGCCCTTGTAACTGCGTTGAAAGTTGCAATTCTTTTGTCACAACGCCTTCAAGGTGGTGCTAACCAGGCACCCCACAGAGTGGTATTCAAGGGAGTTTCCATCCTGCTTCTGAATTAAAGTTATTTTGGGGTGCTGGATGCAGAGAGGTGGTATGAAAGGAATCTGTGGGCCCCCAGGAGGCTGAAGAAGTGTAGCCTGGTGACCGAGGTCTCAGACTTCTTTTTTCTTACTAAAAAAAAAACCTGTAAAAATCACGAATGAAAAGAAAAGCAGTTTAACTTCTGTGATATTTGGAGACTTCTCACTATTGTGCTGCAAATAAGAGTGACCCTGTTTACTTGGACTATTTTCTGCCGTTTTAATATTTGTTCTCTGTATTAAATATATCTAGAAGTACAACGGCAATGGAATTTTGTGACAGCTGAGTTTGTCAAAAGAAACGGGACCCACTTTATGGAAGAGTTATTTTAAATACATTTTCTTTTCCCTCAGGTAAAATGGAGACGGTATATGTCAATAATTTCAAAGTTTTTTGTTACTGTTTTCCTTTTGCATCGTCACTTCAACTTTTAAAGCTTGGTTACTTGGCGCCACTTTTATTTTCTGTGATTAGTTATGTGTATTTGTGCATACACTTTGAATGCTGGGATGTCCCAAGGGTCAGCAAATTGTCCTAGTAGCTGCTGCTTCTTGGTAGTTTTTAGGAAACGGAGGGTATACAGCACTGTAGAATCGATATCCAGGTTTCCTTTCTGTCATCAGATATTGAATTCATGGAAACAGAAATCATGCTCCTTCAGGGTGAAGCCAGAAAACTCCAAGTCATTCCTGGGGACTTGGAGGGGGAGGGAAAGCCATCTGTGTGCCGTGTAACTCTTAGCTTCCCTATGCCACCCCACTCCGTGCTTAAAATCATCATGATACGCCTTAGAGACTTTCTCTGAATCAGCAGCATTTCTGCCAACTGGGGCTTGTTAGAAATGCAGAATCTCTGAATGCACACCCTGAATCAAAAGCTGCATTAAAGTTGGGTCCTCAAGTGATTTGAGAAGAACTACCTGTGCTGTTGGTCCAGACCAATCTTAGAATAGCAGTTGTTCTTAACCTGGGATTCATGGATGGAATTTAGGAAGCTGATGAATTTGGATGGGAAAGGCTACATCTTGGTTTTTCCTAACCTCTAACTAACATTTAGCATTTCCTTCCATTTTGCATGTAGGCAAACCCACTACAGGTATTAGCTGTACCTGTGACTTCATTACCAATATGAGTCAATATTTCAAATTGAAAGAGGAAAAAAAACAAAACCAATATTTGTTACCAACGGTATCTTCATAGTAAATTACAGTTTTTTTTTCCAGAAAAAAAATCATTTACACCCTATTCATTATTCTGGTAGTTATTAGACCCACTGCTAGTTCTTGTTATTTAGTGTGTTCACAAATAGGCATATTTTTAGTACTTCAGGTACCTTAAAAATATTGTGTTTTTTTGCAATTGGTTTCCTTTATCAATCTATGCATTTTATTTTATGCATTTAAAATAATTATTTTTAGAACCATCACTGGAAAGCCAAAGGGGTCCATGACACCTCCAAAAAATAAGGACCCCTACCCTAGAGAGGAAAAGAAAATTCCAGTCCAGTATGTTCTCTCAGGAAATCATTCATTTTTTCTCTTTCTTTATTTTGTCTTAATACCAGTGGAGGTCTGCTGCCTGAATAGGTGTAGATAAGTCCAGGAACATCTGATGCCTAGGATGGCAGAGAGGGAGTCATTCTCCACCTGGAGGCCAACTGTTTGCAGCTGGAAGATGAGAGACAGGGAGAGGTTAGAGAGAGTGGAAGAAAGAGAGACAATGGGACAGGGCAATAAGCTTCACTGCCTTATCCTCCTTGTTCAAATGTCAAAAGAGAGATGTGAACCCCCAATTGTGTCCCAGCACAGAGCCTCATTATTCTTCAAATTCTCTGACTGCTTACCTGCAATGTAATGTTAAGAGTGTGTGAAAAGTTGCGATGGCAGTGTGAGGAACTCTGTGGACCTGTGCTCTATCAAAACAAGCAAAGCTGGTGAAAATTATTTTAAAAAAAACAACCATTTCAAGTCTCCAGGAATTTTCCTAAAGGCATGTAGCAAATGAAGAAACATTTATTTAAAAAAATATGCTAAAACTTCGTAAGAACAGCAAGAGGCTGTGGCACTGGAGCCATGACCCACTTCCTCTCCCCCCACCCCCAGATCAGCTTGATGGAAGCTCCATTCCAGGTATCTGTGGCTGAGAAGAGGGGGCTCATCTCTTCAGCTCCCAATCAAGGGTTACTGAATCTCACTAGGATGGGAAGACTGCCAGGATTTCTCATCCCCTCCAAGATGGAGAAGTTAAATTCTTCTTGAGTGTAGCTGAGAGATCAGGGGTTCCCTTCCTCCACCCAACCCATATTCCGTAGGCTGGGAATATGGGGTGTCTGATTGCCCTTGCCTGGGCTCACTCGTAGGGCAGAGGTTCTACCCCATGTAGCAGGCTGGGAATACAGGGTATCTGATTGCCCCTGCCCCAGCTTACTCATAGGGCACAGATTCCATCCTAGGGAGAAGCAAGCTGAGATGACCAGAAGCTACCATCCCATCCAAAGCCCAGAGTAGTGACTCAGATATTTTGCCAGGGGAAGAGGCAGTCCATAAGAAAAAAAAAAGCTCAAGTGCTCCCCAAAAGAATTGACTTTATTTGAAACAGAGTGTGGGGAAGTTCAAGCATTAAGAGCGCTCGTGAAAACAAGAGCAACAGGCCAAGCCAGCTAGTTCACCAGAGAGACCAGGAAAAGAGATGGCCAAGGAAACCTCTCCTGGGATCAAAACAAATCTCAAATACTGGCCTCAATAACTACCCCTGCCAGAATTTAATTGGATCAGACTGCTGAGCAATTTATGCTCAGGGCATTGTCAAAAAATTGTAGAGCAATCAGTCAGTAATTAGTGGTGCATAACAGGATGGCTTTGATACCAAATGAAGCAGACAGCTCAAAAGAGAGATCAGGGAAACAGTCAAAAAAGTCCTGCTAAAACCAATGTCACCCAGGGTGGCAGTGCACACACCCAAGACTATGGGGGAATAGACTTCCCTACAATAATCTAGCCAAGCCAGAAAACAAATAAACAAGTAACCAACAACAAAAACAAGCCCCAGGAAGAGGATATCCAGAGTTGCTACAAAATATTACCTAAAATGTCTGTTTTTTAACAAAAAAAAATTGCAAGACATACAAAGAAAAAGGAAAATGTGGTCCATTCATGGTGGACCTGTGAGAGAGACCAGATGTCAGATTAAAAATAGTCACTATATATATATATATATATATATATATATATATACATACACACACACACACACACACACAAACTAAAGGAAACCACATGTAAAGAAGTAAAGGAAGGTGTAATGCAATGTCTCATAAATAGAGAATATCAATAAAGATAATTAAAAAACAAACAAACAAAAAACCAAATGGAAATTCTGGTGTTGAAAGGTACAATCACTGAGGTTAAAATTTTGAGGGGCTCAGCAGTAGATTTTCACTGGCAAAAGAAAGAATCAGTGAACTTGAGGATAGATCAATAAAGATTATACAATCTGATGAACAGAATGAAAATAGAATGGAAAAATAAAACAACCCCTCAGAGAAATGTGGGACACCTTTAACTACACCAACATACACATAATAGGAGTACCAGAAGGAAAGGAGAGAGAGAAAGGAGCAGAAAAAACATTCCAAGAAATAATGATTGAAAACTGCCCAGATTTGATGCAATGCATTAATTAAATTTGATGCAATGCATTAATTTGCATTCCATAAATGCAAAGATATCCATGCCCAGACACATCATAGTAAAAAAGGCTGAAAGCCAAAAATAAGGAGAAAATCTTGAAAGCAGCAAGAGAAAAAAAGACTCATCACATACAGGGGAACTCCAATAAGTTTAACAGCTGACTTCTCATGAGAAACAATGAAGGCCAGAAGGCAGGGGGATGATATAGTCAAAGTGCTGAAAGAAAAGCCCATAAAAAGGTATAGAACATTTTATAGGCATGTTGCTATGGCTAAATTATCTCATTTATGTATACTTAGGAAATATTGCAATATTTCAATCATGAACTAATAGAGAAGAATGGACCAATAGTTACGTAATAGATACATTCATACTCTGCATCATCTTCCCCTACCCCAGTATCTGAGAAAACCCTGTTTATTAATGCAGTGATCTTGATGAAGTCCTAGAAGCCATGTTTTAAATATTAATATTCCTATTTTATATTTCACTTTTAATAATGAGAAATTCTTATCTCAGAATATCTGGTAACTATAAATTCTTGGATGTAAAATGGCTTGCAATGCTCTGAGTCAGTGCTGTTCAAAAGAACTTCACTGATGGAAATGCATTACATCTATGTGGCTCAATTTGACAGCCACCAGTCACATATGTCTATTGAGTACTTGAAATGTGGCTAGTAGGACAGAGGAGCCCAATTTTAAATTTTGTTTAATTTATTTAAATTTATGTAGCCACATATGGCTAGTAGCTACTGTATAGTACAGCACAACTCTGGGGTCTCCAAAACTGCTTTAAGAGGTTCCTCCTGTTACCTTCCTGGAATAAGGTACATAGTATATTCTTTGTGGTGAGCCTTAGCTTAATGAACATTTTCAGCATAGATAAGGATGGACAGAATAAATTGGCTCGAAAGAGGAGAAAAATATGGTGGCAGCATTTGACACAAAAAAGCTTGTAGCAATCTGACTTCTAATTGCAATTTGACCCTGGGACAAAAAGACAGTGTTATTCTTAAAGTGGAGTGCATGTCCATAAAGCCATCTCTAAAAATCTATCTTGGCTAGAAGAAGGCCTGGTACATGATGGGTGGTCCAAAAGCACTTGTTGAATAAATAAATGAAATATCTAATTGAGGGGCAAGATGCATGATGTCCTCATTTATTTTTCTTCAATCTATTTTTTTTAAGGCACTTACATGAAATGTCGATGAGAATGATGCTCTCTTTTCTTAGGTAAACTAAGCTTGAAACACTCATGAGAGTTCTCAACTCCCTTGTCTCACTCCATCCCCACTGTGGGTGGGGAAGTATAAGAGTTCGTCCCAGCTATGACATGATAAAAGATGGATATCAGCAACACAGGCCTTGGGTTGTCTGTAGGTTGTTTCCTGTGGAAGAGTGAATATCCCAGAAGAATGGGGACTTGATACAATAGGTAAAAGAAGCAATGGTGAGTTGAAGGGAGACCAACCTGCCTTGACTGAAAGGTAATTGGATAGGAGGAACAAAGAAGTATTTACTCCATCTTCTATTCTCCTAGGCTGTTCCTGATCAGCTGCTAGTCAGAGAAACTCTTTCTGGTGATGGGCTCAGCCTGTCCAGCCTTTCCTCCATTGCCAGACATAATGGCAAGGTTATACTTATGACTATAGAAATGACCCTGCAGTTCTGTTAATGGGGTAATATTTTTTTAAAAATTGAAATAATTTCAAATTTACAGGACAGTTGGAAAAACAATATAACCCATGGAGAACTGCAACATACTACCCACCCTCCCAGACATATAGATCCAACACTTTGCCACATTTGCTCTATCATTCTCTCTCTCTGCCTCTCTCTCTCTCTGTGTCTCTGTCTCTGTCTCTCTCTCTCCATTCATCTATCTTCTGAAGATTTCAGAGCATGTTGTGTACATCATGCTCCTTGAATGCATAATACTTCCATGTATATTTCCTATGAACAAGGATATTCATTTATGTAATCACCTTTAATGCAGTTATCAAGTTCAAGAAATTTAATGTTGATATAAAGCTTACATTCTGTATTACAATTTTTTATTATGTCCCAAAAATGTCATTTTGAGCTTTTTTTCCCCTCCATTCTCAGATATCATCCTATAATGTATTGCATTGATTTGTCATTATCTCGTTAGTTTTCTCTCTCTCTTTCTGTCTTTCGAAATTGTGGAAACATATATAAACATTAAACTTCCCAGTGCAACCCTTCCTAAGCATATCGTTCAGTGGGATTAATCACATTCATAATGTTGCAGTACCCTCACTACTATCTGTTATTAGAACTTTCCATTGCCCCCAAACAGAAACTCTATACTCATTTTGCATGAACGTCCCATTTCCCCTGCCCTCCAACCGTGGTACCCTGTATTCTACTTTCTGTCTTTATGAATTTGCATATTCTCTGATACATTTTTATTGTTACCATGGAGCTTAAATTTTATATCCTAAATCTATAAAAATCTTATTTGCTTTGATACCAACTTAACTTCAATAGGAACTTAACTCTGTTCCTTTAACCCTCCATCTCCCTACCTTTATGCAATTCTTGCCACAAATTATGTGTTTATATATTATGAGTCCCATTTATCATAGCGTTTTGTGCATTTGCCTTTTAGATCCTGTAGGAAGTAAAAAGTGCAGTTACAAACCAAAAATACAATAGTACTGGTATTTATATTACCCATGTTGTTACCTTCACTGGATACCTTTATTTCTTCATGTGACTTCAGTCAATTGTCTGTTGTCCTTTCCTTCAAACCTCTTTTGCATTTCTTGAAGGGCCTATCTAGTGGTGATGGACTCCCTCAACTTTTGTGTATCTGGGAATGTCTTAATCTCTTCTCCATTTAAAATTTGCTTTTTCTTTATTAGATAAGTTGTGGGTTTACAGAACAATCATGCATAAAATTCAGGCATGGATATGCCACTCTATTATTAACACTTTGCATTGGTGTGGATCATTTGTTATAATTGATGATAGCATATTTTAATAATTTTACTCTTAACTATAGCTCATGGTATAACTTAGGGCTCAGTTTGTGTAGTGCAGTTCTATGGATTTTAAAAAATTTATTCTGTTATCATATACGCAATCTAACATTTCCCCTTTTAATCACATTCAGATATATATTTCAGTGCTCTTAATTGCATTCACAGTGTTGTGCTACCATCACCACCATCCATTCCCATCATTCTAAATAGGAATCCTGTACATTTTAAGCCTTAACTACCCATTCCCTATTCCCATCCTGTCCCCTGGTAACCTATTTTCTAGTTTCTGACTCCATGAATTTGCTTATTCTAATTATTTCAATCATGAGATCACACAATATTTGCCCTATGCCTGGCTTATTTCACTCAACGTGATGTTTTCAAGGTTCATCCACGTTGTCGCATGGATCAGGACTTCATTCCTTTTTACAGCTGGATAATATTCCATTCTATGTATATACTACATTTTATTTATCTGTTCATTGGCTAATGGATACTTGGGTTGCTTCCATCTTTTGGCATTTGTAAATAATGCTGTGCTGTTATGAATACCAGTGTGAAAATATCTGAGTACCTGCTTTCAATTCTTTTGGATATATATCTAGTAGTGGGATTAATGGATCATATGGTAGTTCTATACTTAGCTTTCTGAGGCAATACCAAACTGTCTTCCACAGTGGCTGCACCATTTTACATTGCCAACAGCAATGATTGAGTGTTCCCATTTCTCCACACACATCCTCTCCAACACTTGTCATTTTCTGTTTTTTTTTTTGTTTTTTTTTTAATAGCAGCCATTCTAATTGGTGTGAAATGGTATCTCATTGTGGTTTTGATTTGCATTTCCCTGATGGCTAATGATGTGGAGCATCTTTTCATGTGCTTTCTGGCCATTTGTATACCTTTTTTGGAAAGATGTCTATTCATATCTTTTGCCCATTTTTAAATTGGATTGTTTGTCTTTTTGTTGTTAAGTTGAAGGATTTCTTTATATAGTCTTGATATTAAACCTTTATTGGATATGTAGTTTCCAAATATTTTCTCCCATTGTGTAGGTTGTCATTTTACTTTCATGATAAAGTCCTTTGATGCACAAAAGTTTTAATTTTGATAAAGTCCCAGTAATCTTTTTTTTCTTTTGTTGCTTGTGCTTTGCCTCCCTCATTTTTGATAGTTTTGCCAGATATAGAATTCTTGGTTGGCAATTTTTTTGCTTTCATCACTTTAAATACATTATCCTACTGCCTTCTTACCACCATGTTTTCCAATGAGAAATTGGCATTTAATCTTATTGAGGCTTCCTTATATATGATATGTTGTTTATCTTTTGCATCTTTCAGAATTTATCTTTGGCGTTTAGCAGTTTGATTCTAACATGGTACAGTGTGGGTCTCTATGGGTTGTTGGAAAGATGCTGAGAGCCAGAGCATAAAGGGTTAAGCATTTGGAAAGAATGCTTGATGGCAGAAAAACATTGGTAAATGTTCCCAGGGCATTGCATACTGGAGACATCAGCAGGAGGAAGCAGAGCGGAATGTAATCACCACTAAGAAGTTATTGTATGAATTCCTAAGAAGGATTATCTAGAAAGAAGGAACAGGCAGCTCTCTTGTGTACCAAGAAAGGACCAATTAACAAAGAATGCCCTACTTTAGTTATCAGCTTTGTAGTATAAAAGCAGCTTCAGCCTAAATAAACTTGCCTGCATTCCACGTGGAGTGAGGTCCCCTGATCCCAGTCTTTCTTTGGATAATTCCCCGCACCGTCTAACTCCACGTTGAATTAAAACAGATGGTGCCCAACGTGGGGCTTGACTAGTCTTTTCTTTTGATAGTGTCGTGGAACCAAGGACCACCTGTGGTGAGTAATTGGGTCCTTGTAGCATAACTTTTGTTGGTGAGTCGAACGGTCTTGATAATCAGGGTAATGGGTAATCAGTCGACTCGGTTAGAGGAATATTCCCAGGTCTTGAAGACCTTGTTGAAGAATACAGGGGTATCTGTGACCACCCCAGAATCACTAGAGCTCTTTTCTCTTGTACAGAAACATTGTTATTGGTTTCAGCTGCAAGGGCAGGATATTTTAAACCTGAAACAATGGAAGTTAGCAATAAAAGCTTTAAAAAGAACTTGTCAAAGGGGAAAAATAATTCCCATTCATGTATGGTTTTTGTGTAGTCTTATTTCTGTTGCTCTTGAACCATTACAATCAGATGAAAATGAAGATATTAAAAAGGATACTGCTATTGCTGGATCAATAGCAGAACAAGCTAATGATGATTTTAATGAAAAAATATGTGAAAAAATTAATGGCAGACAAAAACAGATAAACTCATGTCTAACAAAAAGGAGGAAAAGAAAAGGGAAGTTTATGGAACTTTTCCAGCGGTCGTTATGCCGTCCACTCCAAAAGATGATTTATTGTCTTTTAAACCAGCGTCTGCGCCTCCTAAAGTATCTACTGATCCATTTTTTACAACATTTGATAACCCTCCCAAAGTTTCTGTTTTTGTGCCAGCACCATCCTCTTCAATTATGAAAAGTATAGCACAGGGAAGTAGAGAAGAAAATTCAGAGGCTATGCAATTTTTTTTTTTACTTTTCCAGTAACAGTAACTCAAATTCCAGTAAATGCTAACAATCCCCAAGGGGGTGTACAATTTGAGCATGCTCTTATTCCTTTTAAAACTATCAAAAAATTAAAACAAGCATGCACTCAATATGGTGTAAATTCTCCTTATACTCAAAGATTGGTGCATGGAATGGCACAAGCAGACAGATTAATACCCTGGGATTGGGATTTGTTAGCTCAAGCTGTTCTTAATTCAGCAGAATTTTTACAATTTAAAACTTGATGGGCTGATGAAGCTAATATTGTAGCACGACGAAATCAGCAGCGAAATCTACCAGTACCCATTACCGCTGAACAAATATTAGGAATAGGTCAATGGGCTGGGGTTCCTTGCCAAACTCAATATAATGATATTGCCATTGTACAAGTTTGAGTGTGCTGCCTAGCCGCCTGGCAACGAATCTCCACCCCTGGACAGGCTGTACAATCATTTTCAAAAATTGTTCAAGGAAATACTGAACCCTATGCTGAATTTGTAGCGAGGCTGGCAGATGTAGTCAACAAGACAGTAA